>OZ035964.1:1490000-1700000 GCA_964034945.1 Chrysopilus asiliformis
TTGTGTTTAATTTTTGCGCGCAAAACATTTTGTTCGCTTAGAAGTCTTCCAAAAAATTTTACGGATTAAAAAAAAAGACCCCGGATAATTCAGGAAATTTTCCCCCCTGCACAGAAAATACTAAACATTTTTTTCAATAAAAAAAAAAGCGTTTGAAAAATAAAGCCAAAAAAATCCATCATTTTCCGTATTTTCCACAACACCATCCGATTTCGAAAATCATATAGTCAAGTGGAATGATGATTCGATCCATACGGCCCAAAAGGGCCGCAGCAAATGAGACTTGAAGTTTTGTTTTGACAAAAAAAAATATTAAAATTGTCCAAAACTTACCATTTGGAAATTTCCAAAACGAAACAAACAATTCGCCTATCCATTTTGGCTTCGTTTTTGTTTTTTCATTTAGGCGGGAAGACCCTTTTCGTTGCACGAAAAAAAACTTGTCACTTTTCACTAGAGTTTTTTTTTCTTTGCGTTGTGTGCGGTAAAAACAATAAATTAGATTCCATTTTTCACTAATTTTGTCGCACTTTCACTGAAACGCTAAAAGATTTTATTTCCCGCAACCGAAATTCACACTGAAATCGTTTGCCAGACAAATCAAAATTGCCAACAAATAAAGTTGCGAAATTGTGACGTTTTTCGATTTCCGGATCGAAAAATTACCGATTCATCGATGGATAATACGAAATTGCACAGATTTTTATTTTTTTCGCGGATAAATCGACGTTAAATGCGGATGTTGCCCGAAATGGCCGAAACAGACGCCACTCTAACTGAGAAGTGTCAGACGGGCGCGGGTGTTGAATTAATTAACCATAATTGAACGGTTGGCGGCAAATTTGAAATTTTTTTTTGAAATTTGCAATTTTTTAAAGTAAAACACCTGCAACGGTTTCGGGAAATAAAAATAAAATATTTTCTCAAACTCCTGTTGAAATTTTTTGAAAATTTCACTTTTTTTCGGCGAAAATACTAAAAAAATTGGTAATTTTTTACAAACGTAGTAGCAGAACTGTTACTAGATGGCGCTACTATAGAAAAATCTCTTGATGGCTAAACAAAAAATCGTCCAAAATTAAAATGAGGGAAATTTGCAAAATTACAGACTGTGAGTGGTGAAAAATGTTCGATTTTTATTTTTTTTTTGTGAAAATATTTCAAGAAAATTTCAAATCTCGAGAATTTTATTTTAAATCCTTTTATCTATCAAAAATCGGTTTCCGTGAATCGATAGGTCAAAAATTACAAGAGAAACAAATCTTGAATCCTTAAAAATTGTATCATTTTATCTCGGAAACGGCTCAAAGGATTTTCAAAGAAAAACATCAGACGAAAGGCAATCGACATTCGGTGTCATTTTTGGCGATAAGTCGAAGGACATCGTTTTTGTACCGCCCAAACTCTGGGAATCTCCTACCGGGAATCTCTAAAATTATGACGTAGATCGAATTTAATTTTTATGAGCCATCTTGCCGACGATTTTATTTCAAAAAAATGAAATCTGTTAATCGTCGGCTAAGAGTGAAATTCTGCTAAGTCCATTTGGTATAATTTTCCAGAAGAGCAATAAAAATCTTGTTAAATCGTTTTAATTCTCTTTCAATAACACTGAGTTTTCTTTAAATGAGAAAAATTGGGCTCAGTTTTCTTGAAATGAAAATTAAAATGATTTACCAAGGTTTTTTATTGCTCTTCTGGAAAATTTGGTATAATGGACTTAGCACAAATTCACTCTTAGCCGACGTAATGACAAATTTATGAAATGATGAAATGATCGCCGATAGCAATTTTATGCTTTGTGATCATTTTCCAACATTTTGTAGTAATTTTCTTGTCAAAATTTCATTTTGTAAATTTTTGAAATTTTTGTCAAAAAATCTCAAGAAAATTTCAAGTCTCAAGAAAAATTCGTTTTTTTAAAAAAGTACTTCGGTTTCAGGAAAACCAAAAATCACACATTTTTTAGGATCCTTTTATCTATCAAAAACCGTTTACCGTCAGTCGATAGACCAAAAATTACGAGTGTGACAAAGGATTATTCAAATGTCGGATCCTTAAAAATTGAATCCTTCTTTCTCGGAAACGGCTAAAAGGATTTTTATGAAACTCGAAATTTTATAGTTTTCGGGGAGGAGGAATCGATATCCGGTGTCCTTTTTGGGGGAAAACGGATTTTTCAAGGACCTCGTCCTTGTACCGCCCAAACCGTAGCCCCCTCCTCAAAAAGGACAACGGATATCGATTCTCCGTCCCCGATAACCTCTAAATTCTGAATTTCAGCCCGATCGGAGGACTTGAATTTTTCGTCCTTAAAAAAAGTGCAGGGGTCCCCCTTGCGATTTTTTCAATTTTTTTTACACATGTCCGATTTTGCTGAAAATTGGCATAGGGGGGTTTTTTTGGCCTCTGATTAAGAATCCGGTGTCCGTTTTTCCACATCACTAATAGTTTGGACGGTGCAAGGGGGCGCAGGTGTCTCACGAAAAATTGAGTTTTCACAAAGACGACATCGAATTAGGCTCCCCTGTTTCATTCTAAAACGAATCCTTACAGGATTAGGCGGGACATCAGCAGAAGGATCAGGCCAAGGGGGAGAGGGGAGAGAAGTTGGAGATGTCTCACGAAAAATTGAATTTTCACTTAATATTTACTAGAAACGGAACTGTACAAAATATCAAGTCTTTGACAGATAAACAGACGGACAGACAGACAAACGGACAGAAAGACAGATAGTGTATAAACAAAACGATTTCCCTTTTTTTTTAAAAAAAAAAAACAAAAATTTCATGAAATTGTTCATATTTTGCTTACAGCCGTCGATGCAGTCTGATCGTATGTCCGGTCTATCATCATCATCGATTAGTTCTATGGAAACTGGTGGTCAAACATCTGGTATCGGATCTGTTAGCAGTCTGGCATCATCAATTTTATCATCGAATCGATCGAATAGCCCCTCAGTGTCATCATCATCGTCTGCATTATCGTCAACGATGAGCGTTTCGTCACAGCAAAATGATTATTCTGATATAACACCAGAATTATCAAAAGTAATCCTAACCAATATATCGAAAATGGCGTCACCATCATTCAATATAACGATGAATGATTGTGTAAAATTATTGAATGAAATACCACAGAAACTACGATGGGCATTCATTTATGTCATATTATCTGAATATATTTCGCTTAGCACTTCAACAGCATCGGATCGACATAAGGCTGCTGAAATTGTTATATATTTCAATGATAAGAAATTAATAACACTAGAGGATATCACTGAAGGTTACAAAAAGTTCCTGAAATTGGTCGATGATACTATAATCGATGTACCGGAATTATGGACTTATGTATTCCAATTTCTTGGTAAGTTTATCAGAAATATACATGAATAACGCAGCATTGCGTTAATGGGTTGTTATCGGAGCCAAATTATATCACTCTGTTAGTCAGTCTGTCAATCCGTCAGTCTATCAATCTGTCAGTCTGTCAATCTATCAATCCGTCAGTCTATCAATCTGTCAGTCTGTCAGCTAGTCTGTCAGCCAGTCTGTCAGTCTGTCAGTCTATCAGTCTGTCAGTCTATCAATCTGTCAGTGAGTCGATGTCTATAAACTAGATTTTGTATAAGAAAATCATATGATCTTCACATCAGATATTTATTTTTTGTTAAATTCCAGGACCACTCATATTTAAGAAGCGAATACCGATTAAAGATTTATGGAGTGATAATATTGACAAATATTCGCATGCGAAAAAATTCCCGAAGGCATTAATTTCGTATCTATGTCGGGAATTTGGCCCCAATTACACACGGTCTTTGTGGCGCAAATTGAACTTCCAATGGACCACGTTCCTCGCTGAATCGGATGTGGAGAATTTCGTAAGGGATAATGTGAGTAGCAAAATAGTAAAAAAAACAACATGAATTTATTTTCATTTCCCATAAAACTCTTTTTAGAAATTCCAATTTATTGAGTCTCCGAATGAGCCCCCACCGATTTACGAAAATCCCCCAGATATGAGCAGAATCGGTAGTCGAATTAAGGAATTCTTGAAGAACGGCGAGAATTTGGACACAATTACTGATTATATTAGCGTAAGTATTCCATAATTCAAAGTTTTTTTTTATTATTAAAGTATTTAAAAAAACATGAGCAAAGCTACAATTACCAGGGAGCCAAATACTCTACAAACAAAATTTTTATTTAAAAATTTCATTTGTGTTGAAGAGGGTGGGGGAGGGGGGACGAGTGGTACAATTGGATTTTGATTTATGGATCGGTTATGTAAAATCATGAGGAGGGGCGGAGGTTGAAGACATGATTCACTTCCGGTGCCTTTTTTTTACCGATCCTATTTCACAATCAATGCAAAAACCGAGGATCGAATAAATGATTTTATGTATTTATGCTGCTAGAAATGGCAACATTATTTGGAATTTTGTATTTTGTGATCATTTCCCAACATTTTGTAGTAATTTTTTTTTCAAAATTTCTTTTTGTAAATTTTTGAAATTTTTGACAAAAAATCTCAAGAAAATTTCAAGTCTCAAGAAAAAATTGTTTTTTAAAAAAAGTACTACGGTTTCAGGAAAACCAAAAATCACACATTCTTAAGGATGCTTTTATCTATCAAAAACATTTTTCCGTAGGTCGATAGGCCAAAAATTACGCGAGGGACAGACGGTTTTCCAAATGTCGGATCCTTAAAAATTCAATCCTTTTTTCTCGGAAACGGCTAAAAGGATTTTCATGAAATTTTGAATCTTACATTTTTCGGGGATGAGGAATCGATATCCGGCGTCCTTTTTGGGGAAAAAAGGATTTTTCAAGGACCTCGTCCTTGTACCGCCCAAACCGTACCCCCCTCCTCAAAAAGGACATCGGATATCGACTCTCCGTCCCCGATAACCTCTAAGTTCTGAATTTCAGCCCGATCGGAGGACTTGAATTTTTCGTCCTTAAAAAAAGTGAAGGGGTCCCCCTTGCGATTTTTTAAAATTTTTGACACGTGTCCGATTCCGCTGAAATTTGATATAGGGGGGTTTTTCGGTCCTCTGATTAAGAATCCGTTGTCCGTTTGCCGATATCACCGATATTTGGGGGGTGCAGGGGGCGGAGGTGTCCCACGAAAAATTGAATTTTCACTTGTTATTTACTAGAAACGCAACTATACGGACAGATAGACGGACGGACGGACATGCAGAAATCCAAATATTTTGTCATTTCAGACACACATTTTTCTGATATTGAGTATAAAAACTATTAGAAGAGTACCAAAGATCTCATGTTTATAGAGGGAAAATTTCATTCGAATCGACACAGAAGTTCTACCGTTTTACTGTTGGAGTCTGAAAATTTTAATAATCAATTGTTATTTTTTACAGGGAAATGTCCAACAAATCGATAAACATTTCATTCGAGGTCTTACGAATACAATTTGCAATCATGCCGTAGAATATGATCAGAAAACATACAAATTAGACAAAACTAAATTTAAAAAGGATGGCATGAGCCTTCTTCAGAGGTACATCGATTCGAAACAGCAGAGGGAGCTTGAGTGCCTGTACGCCGTACAAGAATATGGAAATAAATTAGAACATCCGCCAGGTAAGCAATAGCTCGTATTCTTACATCAGATTTGAAAATAAAAATCAATTTTCGTTCACATTATTTGGACGAAAATCTGCGACATGCCAAAATTGTTGCTTTGATTAAATTTTCGAATTTCTTATTTAGGTCTTTTGAATGACATCTTCTGGGAATTGTATGAAAACGAAATCATAGCTCAGGACTCATTCATTAAATGGCGGGAATCGAAGGAGGAACTCGCAGGAAAAGGTAAAACCAAAATTTAAAAATATCTTTAAAAATATCAGTTGTGGTCAACACAAAACTTTCTTCTACAAAATCTACGACCCTGCGCAATTTACGCTAGAGCCCTGTCGCGTTGTCAACCCAATACACCTCCCAATAAATTGTTGGTTCATCCAAAAATATCAAAAACGTACAAAATTTGAGATAACTTGAGAACTGTAAAAGATATCAATTTACGGTAAATGGGAAAAATGTAGAAAATGTTAACATCTTTAATTGTTCTTTTAACTGATTTGTCGAAAAACCGTTAGTTTGCAAATTATTCGCAAACATTTGATTTTTTACATATTAATGAAAGTATCTCAATAACGGTAAAAGATAACGAATAACGGTAAGAAACAAAATTGTGCAGAATGCCATTCTCATTAATTCACTTCATACATTCAGTCAGCAAAAACCCGTTAGTTTTCGAGATAATCGCAAAAAACTGTTTTTTTGGAAATAACGGTTTATCTCGATATCAGGTGGAGATATCGAGTTATAGCTAAAGACAAAAGTGTGGGAAACTTTATTTTCTCCAAGTTTTGTCATACTTAAGGCCACTAAAAAACGAGTAGTTTGGGAGTAAATCGAGAAAAAACGAAATTGCGATTTTTGAAAAACCGCCATTTTGGATACTTCCGGTTAACGGATTTCCACCAAAAGTTGATAGGATCGTCCCATTTCAGGACCCAACATGCCTATAAAATTTCATGGCACTAGCTCTATTAGTTTTTGAGAAATCTTGTACACAGACTGACAGACAGACTGACAGACAGACTGACAGACAGACTGACAGACTGACAGACAGAAAGACATTTTTTAAATATGACTCCAATCGACTCAGGAGTGATCGGGAAATGTTTTTTAGGCAAAATTAAGAGGTCGAAATTTTTCATGAATACAATACTTTATTATACTCCGTAGAAGAAAGTAAAAATGGCTGAATCGGAAAAAAATATTACACCGATTTACAATAACATCTGTTTTTTACCGTTATCGAGATATTTAATGGCGGGAGGGGGCGGGCGGAGCATTTTGTAGATTTGTGGTTATAAGAGAATATTTTTAAAAAATACCGTCAAAAGCTAGTGGCCATATTATGGAATACGATCGTAATCGTAACAATTCGGATTTGCCTGTCGTTGAAAACACTAAAACTAACACACAATTTCTGATCGTTACGATTACGAGATCGTATTCTATAATAGGCCCCTAGATGATTCGCCTGGTTGCCGCTTTATCAGAAATTGTGTTGTATGACAGTGCGGCCGTTTTAATATTATACAAAATGAGAAATTGCCCTTTTCTTATATATAATATTTTTAATTTTTCAGGTGTGGCCGTTAAAAGTTTACACTCCTTCTTCGATCAGGTTTTAAATGACACCAGCGATGAAAATAATTAGCATAAAGTCAGTATCACGTCGTCTAAGGAACGGTTGATTTATCGAGGAATATTTTCTTACTACTATAGAAATAATCACAGTAGGAAAATATTGTTATAACACAAATTTTTTTAAACTCAATTGAATTAAAGCGGAAAAATACCAACACAAGGACATTACACTAAAATGAAAATGAGAAAAATTGGATTATATTTTGTCAATGGACTTTATATTGAAAAAAAATGGAGAATTTGTGAAATTTTGAAAAGGTTTTAATTTAAAAAAAATAATTGAACTATTTATATTTAAAAAAAAAAATTGTAAAATGTATGTGAATGTCACCCGTACGTATCGTTGATTTTTCTTTTCTCTTTTTTAAATTCCCTTATACAAAAACGAAGGAAATTTTCAAAATACAAATGAATTTTAGCCAATTGTGTTATGTAAATATTTTAAAAATTTATATTGCAAGTGAAATTCTACCATTTTCAAAAAACGAATAGAATCTTAAATTGCCGAAATGTTCAAAAACAAAACTAAAAAAAAAACATCCGTACGGGTGATAAAATCAACTATTTTCATGTGAAAAATATGCGATTTCTTAACAGTGTTTCATGTTAAGAATGAAATGTTTTCCGATTTTTTTCGAATTTGGCGGGTTCCAATTAATCACGGGAGAAAAACTGTTTTTTTTCTTTTCTTATTATTATTGAAGTATATTATTTTTTACTATTAAAAAAAAAAAAATCTAGACATGAAATTAAAAATTTAAATATGATTTATTGTTTTTATTATTTATCTGTTGGATTTACAAAAAATTCTTAGCCAAGAATTTCATTATTATCACTATTATTATTATTATTATTAAATTTATTATTATTAAATTTATTATTATTATTATTTGTTAATTTTCCCCTTTAACATATCAATTTTAATATAACTTTGTCCAATTATTTACATATAAACGATATACGCATATAACTTTTAAATTATGCCTAAGGATGGTGTTAAATTTTTTGTAAATTTTAAGTAATTTTATTTAATATCACTTCTGAATAAGTACGATTAGTAGGTTTTTGTTTTCTTAAATAATTTGTAATTTCTATTTCGTATTCTTTATTTTTTTCCAATTTTTTTTTTCCGTATTTTTCTAAGAGCTTGATTACACGGATTGTGTGAGTCCTTCCAGAGAGTGAGGGGCGAACAATAACAGGAAAAAGCAAACGCAAATGAAAAATCTCAGTACAAACTAAAGTGGAACGACATTTGGTTGGCTATCCATTGCCAGTTGTTTCGATAAAAAACAACCAATCCGGTTTGTAGACACCGTATGTGTACTATTCTACTCTTTTACTGTGTCTTAAAAAATCACTAATACTTTCAAAATTATTAAAAAAATTCATTTTTTTCCAAGAATTCTGCCAAATTCCAACAATTATCCCTGACTACGATGTTTATAAAATTTCTAAAAAATTGTCCAATTTCCATTCGTTTCATTTTTTGGTGTGGGGTCCAGTCCAACTCCGTGTAATCACAAAATGGTTCAAGCCGTCCGGCGGTTCACTAAGCCCGTGTATAAATCATGGTTTAAAATTAAACCCTGAATCAAAACTATGTATTTTTTTTTTATTCTTTCGGGTTATTTTGAATTTCATTCATTTGCTCTTGCCAATTTGATTGTATTATCGACATTTAAAAAAAAAATTATCACTTCTGTCGTAGTCTAAAAATTCTAGAAATTTAGGCTAGAAACAGATATGGGCTAACAAACAAAAATGGTTGATGGTGAGTCATCGAAAAATGCGTTTTAAAAATTAAAACCGTAATGGATCTTAGGACGTATACGAAATGGTGTAACTCCAATTTTTTTTTAACTTTTTCCAAAAGCTTCCAGTTTGCAATGGAATCTAGTATGAAAACGTATTAGAATTAGCATACAATTCGACAGTTTCGAACACACCCCTAGCAAAAAAAATACACTTGCCAATAAAATTGGGTGACCATATGTCCCGCATTCGCCGGGACAATCCCGAAAACTAAATTTTTGTCGAGTATTATTCGATGTAATCTTGAAAACGAAGATTTTCGTCTGCGGTGCAGTTTTTTTTCACAACTTTTTACTTTATTATGAAACAGATCACATGCGGCGCATCTGATAATTTTTTTTTTATTAAAATTTTGCTGTTAACACGTTGACTGCCAAAGCCTTTTCAGGATTTTGATCGTGCAGTGCCAACGTCTTTTGACGATTTTGGTCACCTTTTTTTTGTTATTTTTTGTTTCTTTGTGTCTAAAAATCATTTTTGACTACTCGCGACTTTATTATTGGTCCTAATTTTGCAGTTATAACGGTTTTTTTGTGTCGCACGTTTTCGTGCGACATGGTCTGGGAGAACATAAAACATCCTGTGGGGCCAGGTCGCACGAAAATGTGCGACATGGCAGTCAACGTGTTAAAGCGGCGCTTTTCCAAATAAAAAAGTGATTTTTCTATCACTTGGTGTGAAAAAAAACCGCAAAAAGTGATAGAAAAAAATCACTTTCTTTTTGGAAAAGTGCCGCTTTAAATTGTTTCGAACTTTTCGATTAATTTTGAAATCCCTTTCCTCATCCATCGTCATCACCGAATTCGAACAAAGAAAATATAGTCACCCCTACCAAAAAGCCTCAATTGGTGTCTACTCACTGTGGTACGAAATTCATAAAAGTACTCTCAAATAAACTGACATCCCGATTCTGATAGTCGTGATCGTTTTTTCTAGTGTTGGAAAAATTATTACAATAATTTCACAAAATCCGACTTGAGAACGGGGGCAGATAGAGTCGTTTTACATGTTGTTGTTAGTGTTTTTCTATCAACAAAAACGCGTAAAACGGCTTGTCGAAAACGGCTCGTCGACAATGAAATGAAATATGCTAAAATCCGCTACCCATTTTGGAAATGTAAACGAAAAGTGAGTTTTTTTTTGGTTGTTGAAAAAATCCAAATACCAAACTGTCCAACGGTGATGAGAAAATGACGAAGCGAAAAAATCCATGTGTGCATTGTTTCACTTGTTTCTCACAATACGGCGGCTGCAGAGGTGAGAACGAAATATAGTAAAAATCACGACAGCGAAAAAAAAAAACTGCATTTTTACCCTAAGAATCCACAGAAACTTTTTTCGGTGCGTAATAAAAACATTGTAATTATTCTCATCACTTATTTTTAATGATTTTATTTCTTAATCTAAAAAATCGTGTTGTAGTTTTTTTTTCTGTTGATGACTTTAACACTTTGTCAACCGCAAAGACTTCACAGACAAAGAAAGTCGCCAGAATTCTCAAAAAACCAGCAAGAATTCTAACGTTTTTAAAAATTATCCCATAAAAATACGTCACGTATGTGAGGTGGTGGAGCGGTTGGTGTTTCTGTAATGTCGGTGTGAAATCCTATCCAAAAGTGGGAGAAAAAGCGGCTGCGAAAAAGCAGCGGAAAAGGAGTGGAGGGGGTGAAATTTTTGTAGAATTTTATTTTTATTTTAGAATAGCAAAAACTCGTGATGATCCAGGGTTTATGAAATACGAGGCAAAACGTAAAAAAACAAAATTATGATAAATTAAAACATACATCCCGATTCTGATAGTCGTGTCGTTTTTGTCCAAAAGAATCGTTTTACGTGTTGTCGTTAGTGCCTTTCTACCAATAACACATAAAATGACTTCTCGACACGACTATCAGAATCGGGGTGACAATAAAGACAGTCAACTTTTCCGTTTCGATTGGCGTTATTGGAAAATTATTCCCAAGTGATTTTTCATATGACAAAAATTTAAATAAATAATAGCGGATATTTGCCATTAACAGAAAGAATTCAATAAAAAAATGTAAACTTTATTACCTACTTTGCAAACTAGTTATAAATACTCCTAAAAAAACTTTTTTATTGTACTTGAAAGTACCCGTACTTAGGCGTACACGCTAAAAAAAAATTAGTAAATTTGACTATTTTGTAATGGGGAATCGTGACTATAGTTTGTTAATAAAAAAAAATAGTTAATTTCAACTACAAAAATAGTGAATTTCTACACAAAATAGTAAATCTTTACTACTTATTTACTATAAAAATAGTCGATTTTTGACAATTTTTGTAATTGAATTAAACTATTTTAGTAATATTGACGATTGCGCCCCATTATAAAATAGTTCGATTTACTAATTTTTTTTATCACTGTGTGTAGTTTGCACAGTAGATGAGAATACAATAAATGAATAAACATTAAAGTAAGACAGAGGGAGTGAAATAAGAAAGGGAGAGTGAGATGAATGATAATTAAATATGAGATGATAATAATGTTGTATAAGTTTAAACGATATAAAATTAAATGTGTTTATACAGATTTGTAAATGAAGACATAAATGAATTAATTATTAATTTAGCTATGCAAAAATTTAACACATAATTATATAGAATTATTATTAATAATAATAATATGAATTATAAATACATAAAAAATATGTTAAATGAGAAAAAAAATAATATAAAAAAGAAAAAAAAAACTATGAAAGTTTATACGCAAATATTTATATAATATAAATATATATATTTATAGAAATAAAATTTAAAATTGATAAAAAATGCGGTGTGAGTGTGCTTGATATTTAATAACCTAAAATTTTGAGAAAAATCAGTTAAGAGTTTTTTTTTAGGGGCGAAAAGTTGTAAATAATTTCACGATTTCTTTAAACAAAAAATTGAGTAACACTTTTATATATATAGGATATATATATATATATAAATATATATGTATATATATATATATATATATATTATATATATAAATAAATGAATAAATTATAAAACAGATGACGCTGCTGTTGATGATGACGAGAAAATATGTTGTTGATAATTCAAAAAAAAAAAAACGAATAAAATTGCAGGAAAAAACTTATTTAATAGAAAAAGAATCTATTAAATAAAAATTTGTGCTTTTTCCAAAATTATATATATATATATATATACATTGATTGAATAACGGTATTTTCCGATGAAATGAAAAACATTTGAAATTATTTACCGGGAAATTCAAACATACACTAGTACATATAATTAAATATAAATACATCTTTTATTATATTAGTAAATAAAACAAAGAACTTGAAAACTAAAAAAAAAATAATAAGTAAAAGAAAAGTAAGAAATTTTCTTTCGCGATTACGACTTTCATTGATAAAACATGAAAAAAAAGTAAATTTAATATGTAAAAAAAACAATAAATTTAAATATATTAACTATAAATACTACAAAGAAAAAAAAAACCCTTGTGAAAAACTGAAAAAAATGTGAGAAACTAATTCAAACAAAAAAAAAATACTAAAAAATATTATAAACCTATAAATACAATTTAAAAAAAAAAATACATGATGAGAAGTTATCTCTCGATTGCTGACTACTCTGTAAATATATTCATTGCAATATATATTATTGAAATTAAAAAAGAAAAAAAAAGAAAAACACGGACGAAAGCAGAATGGAATAAAACAATTTTTTTTAATAATAAATAAAAAAATGGATAAAGAAAAACGTAAACAAATATGTTATAATTATTTAGCCCATGGTATTCCATTTAAGCTCCTTGTATTCCATTTAAGCTACTTGTATGCCATTTAAGCTCCTTGTATTCCATTTAAGCTACCTGTATTCCATTTAAGCTACTTGTATTCCATTTAAGTTCCTTGTATTCCATTTAAGCTACTTGTATGCCATTTAAGCTCCTTGTATTCCATTTAAGCTACCTGTATTCCATTTAAGCTACTTGTATTCCATTTAAGTTCCTTGTATTCCATTTAAGCTACTTGTATTCCATTTAAGTTCCTTGTATTCCATTTAAGCTCCTTGTATTCCATATTTAAGCTCCTTGTATTCCATTTAAGCTCCTTGTATTCCATTTAAGCTACTTGTATTCCATTTAAGCTCCTTGTATTCCATTTAAGCTCCTTGTATTTCATTGAAGCTCCTTGTATTCCATATTTAAGCTCCTTGTATTCCATTTAAGCTACTTGTATTCCATTTAAGCTCCTTGTAAACGATAGTATTTTTTCCCTTCGCAAATAAGAGTTGCGAACTGAATTTCTCTAAATGTCATCCAACGAAAAGCCTTTAGAAAAATATTTCCTGTTTAGAAATGGTCCACTTGGAAATGGAAATGTCTCCCAAAAATTTTCTTTTACAAAGAAAAAACAACAACAAAAAACCAATCCACCATAATTCTATTTTTTCCTGGGAAAATCGACGAAAAACACGGAACCTTAGGTTTTGTTGGCTTTAAAGCAGCCGTGCCCGGATTTCTTCATTTAGGTTGTTGTCGGCTGCTACTTTTGACCCTAAGTAGTTGAAGCTTTGTGCAACTTCAAGGTCTGTGATTTCCTACCCGTATACTTTGACCAATATCCGATCGTTGATTTGACGCTGACGATGCCACCATTTTTACTTAGTTTTGCTTTCGTTTATGTGCAGCCCCAGATTGTATGCCGCCCATTGAATCTGGTTGAAAGGTTCTTCTACAGATCTAGTTGATCTGCTCATGATGTCAATGTCGTCAGTGTATGCCAGGAGTTGTATCGAGTTGTAGAGGATAGGTTCTCTGGTCGCAATTTCCGAGTCGCGGATCACCTTCGCCAATGCCAGGTTGAAGAGGATGCTGGTTGAAGAGGATGCTGGTTGAAGAGGATGCTGGTTGAAGAGGAACCATCACTTTGTCGGAGCCCATTTTGGGTGGTAAGGACAGTGATGGGCAGGACAGTGATCCGGCCACTTTCACCTGGCTTGATATATAGAAATACCACAACACCGGAGCCGTGGAACCAAACTCTTTAAAAAAAATCAGGGTTTCACATCTCTGTTGCGTTTAGTGCACAATCCCCCATCAACATTTCTGATTACAGCAAGAAAATTTCAATAACAAAAGTAAAAGCCAACTGCTGGACGATTTCCTTTCAGGGTTGCCAACCCGCACTGGTACACTGGTACGCCATGCTGGCCCCAATACTGGTACTCCTTATTCCGGGCGTGGCATTGTGTTATTAGTAGGTTATCTCCCAGAATATAAAAAACTGAAGTGGTATTCTGTAGCTTATTTCAAGCGTTTGTTTCGAGTTGTTAGAAGAAAAATTAGTATTCGCTAGCTCTGTTTTGCCCTGTCATTTATTTTGGTCGAAACAGAGACAGCGAATACTACTATTTCGTCTAACTCGAAACAAACGCTTGAAACAAGTTACGGAAAACCTCTCCTGTTTTCATTTGTATGCGGGCCGACCTTGCGTTCGTGGGGAGGGGGGTCCATATAACATACCTAAAATCAGGACTGCTCCGAGATGTATGGGCAGGCATCCTACAGATAGTATAGGGTAAAACAAGTCTGAAGGAACCTCGGCCTCAGGAAAAGGTATTTGCAAAGGTAATCTACAAATAAAACACCATTATTTTAAATACTGTTAACAATTTATTATTCATTTTATTTCATTTTTGTTTCTTTTTTCGGTTCATTTAATTTGGTTTTGTTGTTTTTATTAATTCATTTTCATTTTGTCGGCCTTGGTTTTATATGTTAAAAAAAAAAAGAAAAACTCTTATGTTAAACAAATTTCTTTGGTTAATAATTAGAAAACTAAATTATTTATATTTAACGTCAACATGGTGTGAAATAAATTCTGTTAATTAATTCGACTGAGAGGTAATAAATTAAACCAACTAACAAAAACAAAACAAAAGCCTGTGTGTAGCTTTCATTTTGTTTTTGGAATTTCCCAATTTCTTATTTATTTATTTATATATTTTATTTTTATCTCATTTTTAATTAACCAAAATCGGCTTGTATTATTATTTGCTAGCGATAAAATTTTTAACTACATTTTTGAATTAATAAATTTCCGTATTTTTCAATTTGATGGTTAAAAAAATCGTAACAATAATAACACACAACAAGAAAAAAAAACAACTTACATTTCATTTCATTTGGGACGAAATTTTAATTTCTAAAAAAAAAAACAATAAAGTGATTTTTGGACAGAGAGGGATGCAGAGAAAGCAATTTTTTGGCTTAGAAAACGGTACAAATCATATTTTCAAATGTAAATGTTTTTTTTTTTTACAAATATTTGTTTCAGTTGGGCTTTTTTTATGTTCTTTTTACTTTTTCGTTCAATGACTATTTATGTGTGATTAAATTTTGATGATTAATCAAATTATGTGTTGTCCCCTTTTTTGTTTTATTTATTTTTATTTATCATTTGTTTTATTTTTCATCATTACCTTACGTATCTAAGATTTTGGCGACTTCTTTTATTTATTTATTTATTTATTTGTTTTTTTTTGTGTTTAATAAATACAATAATTTCATTTTAAATATTAAAATCTCTTTTTATTATTATTATTATTATTAAGTTTTATTCTTTATATTAGTTTATATAAATATGTGTGTGTTTATGTATAAGTATTATATCTTATACAGTATTTTTTTTTTGTAATTTAATGTACAAATATTGGTTTTAATTCACCTTAATTCAATTTTAATTATTCTCAATTAATTTATTCTAGAGTGTTTTGTTTTTCTCTTTACTTTATACTAGAAGCGTTTTCATGTTTTTTTTTTAAATATTATTTTTATCTCATTTACTCTTGTTTAATAGTATTTAATTTTATTCAATCATATGAGTCTATATTTAATAAATGTGGTATTATTCTTGACTTTGATTTTTTATTCAACGTTCCCTACCAAAACGGTATTATTATTTTTTTTTAATTTATTTTCTTTAGAGTAAAATATGTATTTTTGTTTGAAACAACATAACCGCATTTTATTCTTGTTACTCAACTTGTTCTGTTATTGTGAACACTACAATTTAAAATATTTTACGTTCTTTGTTTATAGAATAGTGAATGTAGTTTTATTATTATGGATTTTTATAGAAAAAAAGCACAACCTACAAAATTAATAGGAAAAATTAAATTAAAGTGTTTTTCCCTATATTTTTGTTATTTGAAAATTGGTCTTAAAATTTAGTATTTTATAAGTATGTACAGATGACTTTGTTTTTTTGCCTTTTTGAAAAGAAAATCTTTTTTTTTTAACCTATTATGGCCTTTGATTCACAAACACTTGGTCAAATTTGAATAAAGAAATAAATAAAAGAGAAATTTCATCAAATTTAAAGCTGAAAAAAAAATGTTAAAAATTTCCTAGCAATAGCAGAGCAAAATACTTAACTAAAATCCAATGAATTTCAGCGAAAAACCACCAAACAAGCAGTGCCCAAAAAGCAGTCTCAAAAGTATGGGCAGGCCTTCGGGTGAGGTGCTGTGTTATGCTCGGACTAGTCCCGGGTTCTGATAGTTGTGCTGGAGTGATATTCCGTAACTTATTTCAAGCGTTTGTTTCGAGTTAGAAGAACAAGAAGTATTCGCTGTCTCTGTTTTGACCGAAATAAACGACAGAGAGAAACCGAGATAGCAAATACCAATTTTTCTGCTAACTCGAAACAAACGCTTGAAACAAGTTACGGAATACCACTCCTGTTTTCGACAAAAGAGTGGAAAGGTTAGGGGCGCCTCGAATTTAAGTGAAAAGCTTTCAAAGTAAAAAAAAACTAATTGTAACGCTCTTACCCTTTTTTCCAAAAAATGAATTTTTGTGTCAATTGTTTTGGAATACAGCACCGGAGAGCAGATTTTTATAAAGAAATATCTCATAATCGAACCAATTACAAGGAAATACGCCGCAGGTGATTACTTTTTTTAAAAGAAAAAAAGAATGCGTTTGTTTTGCTAAATTTCAAAATCCGGAACAAAAATGTGGTTTCCGGGATGCCGGGACAACGTGCGGAAATCCGAGACGTATGGATGGCTGAATCAGATATGGCTACACTCAGAAAAATGGAGGCTAACTCGACGACCTACATACGGCGTAATTGGCGCACGTTCGCCTGCATGTGGGCAAGTAAAACTGAGTTGACCTGTGGTCGGAGAAATTGTGAAATTAAGCCACCAGCAGGTGAAGTAGGGCATTGGGAGCTGCACGAGTTGACCTTAGATAGGTTAACTCTGACCGCTAGCTGGCTTACAGACACCTCTGTTGACCTGAACATTTTTCTGAGTGTACTTTAGCTGCGCAGTACGAAGAAAAACTTTCAATTTTTGCAGCCGTTGCAGTATTTTTTGACAGTTTTTCTTCGTAGCCACGTACGATCCGAGCATTACAGCAGAAAATGGGACACAGTTATACACGATTCAGTTGCATACAACTGAAATATCTTACAAAATATGCACTCAGATGGGTGAAAAACTGTTTCAAAAGTATTTTTCTTGAAAGTATTTTGAATAATATTTAGTGTTTAACAATTGAACCATTTCTGATTCATGGTTTATACTCGACCTTTTAGCATTGAATCCTATTGGAATTTCTCGGCTTATAAGGTCTGCAAAAACAACAAAATTATATTATTTTTGCTATTATTATAGTGAAAACATCCGCAAAAATAATATAATTTTGTTGTTTTTGCATAAGCCGAGAAATTCCAATAGTATTTTGAATACTTACACCAAGTCTTTATTGCAGAGGGATGAGGGGAGTATTCAGTGTGTGAATGGATTGTTTGAATGAATGTCTTGAGCTGTGCTTCGACATTAGAGGCGATTTTGCCTAAGCTCCTGGCATAAAATATATAAAAAAAGATGGCGGAGTGTAAACTGTATGAAAATGCGTCCCTTTATAAAGCCCAATTCAGACTAACGATTGCGATTACGATTGAAGCTTCTCGATCAATCAGATCAAAGCTCTCAACGATAGGGACATAAAAGCTTTGATCTCATTGGTCGAGAAGCTTCAATCGTAATCGCAATCGTTAGTGTGAATTGGGCTTAACGCGGCATTATAACTTTACCATCAGTTTATGAGAATTTCATTTTCCCGAATTCTTTGAATTCTATGTCGCTCACTTACTAAAAACCTATTGCTAAAAAAAAATAATGCCAACTCATAAATTTACAAAAATTCATTTAGAAAAAAAATATGATTTGTACCTTTCGCTTGCTGATCTTCATTTCTATTGAGAAATTGAAAACTATCGATAAACATTAAAATAAAAATGAACGAAAAACCCAAAGAATTATTCGACGTTTCTCTTGCTTTAAACATTTTTTTGTTTATATTACCTTTTAATGAATTATTATGATTTTAATTATTGTATAATAAAGATCAATAGTTCATTTTTTTAATCAATAATTTCTCTTTTTTTTATATAAAAAAAATGTTTTTAATTTTCTTTATCTTTTTTGTTTTATTTATCTGGGTTTTTTTTTTGTTTGTTGCTAAAAACTATTTGTAATATATTTATTTATATATGTATATTTTTATTTAATAATAACTCCTTCTTAAATTTAATTATATTACACAAAGAAAATTAAAACTTCGATTTTATTTATATTATAATGAAACAGGATGTTGTTTGTTTGTTTGTTTATCATATTTTCTCTCCCAGGTTAGCAGTCGCCAAAAATCCAAGTTGTGTACAAAAACTAATGATAGCCGAAATCAATTTTTGCAAAGATTCCCAAAGATTTAAACAACTTACGCTTGCGCAATTTGCAGAGTGACTAAAAAAAACCAGAATGTGGACCAAACGCGCGATAATAGACTGAAATACTGTGTAGGACAGTCTATTAACACCGATTAGAGCAGTCAATTAGGTGAGTTAGAACAGTAGTAAAAATCTAAAGGATCATTCAAGGGTTGCCAGTGTAATTTACCCGAATACTTTTGCAGTGAAATTCCGAGAGAATGGACAGCAGGCGAAATGTATATAATACAGCGAGCGTAACCCGACCTTTACACGCGACTGTAAAGTCTGTCAGTAGCACAGACTTCAAATGTCAAATTACTGACAACGAATTAAAATACATTTAGCGAACTGGCAGTCAGTGCATTTACACGAGTCTGTGTCAGCGACTGTGTCAGCTCTACAGACGCGTGTAAGGGCCGGGTAAGGAGAAGAACAGAAAGGATGTATTGAAAAGGCGACATACAGACAGACTGACAGACAGACTAAAAATTGAAATCATATTCCACAGGACGACTTGTGTGTGTGTGTGTGTGTGTTTGTAACGAATTTTGGTTTTAACTTGGAAAAACTAAAACCGTTCAATAACAAACAAAAAAGAAAAGCGCGATATTCTAGTGGATTTGCTATTTCAATTTTTTCTTTCTTGTGTCGACTATTGTTTTTGAATTCTTCTTATTTTTTTCTTTGTATAATTTTATATAATATCGTCTCATTATTTTAATTTTTGTTCCATTTCAAAGGTTTTCCTTTACTTTTTATATAATATTTCAAATTTTATCATTGAGTTCTTAAACGCCCTCAATTCATAGTTTGTTTTTTGTTTTTTTTTTTTTTAAATTTTTGTTCCTTTACTCGTTAAATTTCCAAGCTTACCTAAAAACTGTCATTAATATTTTACATTTTTAATTCTTATTTGTTATTTTTTTTTCTAATTATATAAATATTTATTAGTCATTAGATTGGTTTATTATTTTGGGTTTCATTTTCGTTTTTAAATTATTATTATTATTAGTATTATTTATTATAAGTTTATGTACGAGTGTGTGTGTGTGTGTATTTCAACATTTTTTTCTTGTTAAATTTTATTTTTATTATTAATTCACATTGTTTTTTATTAATAAATACCTTTACATCATGTTCACTTCATTTTTGTTTTATTTTATTTATTTTTTATTTACTTTTTTACAATAATAGACTGTATCTCTAAATAAAACATAATTATATATATAGACTTTTTTAATTTTTATCAATCATCTGGGTTTTTTTAAATATTTTTTTTTTGCTCACTTTTTTTTTTTTTAATAGGCACCTATTTAAAACACTATGGGTAAATTTAGTCAGACCCATTTATTTTATTTTATTTTTTTAAAATAAAATTAATTTCTTTTCATACTCATTTTTCAATCATAACTTTTAAACTCAAAAGCAAATCATCGTCGGCACACGACATTCCTAGCAAATTTGTCTATTCGGTTGAAAATCGCACGTTTGCAATTTTTGGAATTCATTAAAATTTCGTACCATAAATTTTACAATAGTTTTCTTTTCTCACACTAGACTATTGTGAGATTTTGCTCTGAATAAACAAAAAGCCTGTCTTGCCAGTGTATCGTGTGTGTATGCGTACGTCTATGTATAAATATATGTATATATATATTTTTTTTCATTTAATTTGTAAATATTTTTATGTGTATTAAATCTCAGTGAAGTTTCGAATAAAAGTTTAAGGTTAATCATAAAATATTAACAAATATAAACATTTTTAAAATTTTTTTTATTCTTTTATTAAATTTAAATTCGATTTCAAATAGTTTCACTCAATTTTGTAACCAATTCTTTTTCAGTTCGCATTTATTCTAATTAAAATAACCGTCAATAAATACACAAAATATAGGATTCAAAAAAAAAAAAAAAACTGAATAGACATTAATATAATATTGAGAATAAACTGATTTAGACAATTTTATTATTGAGCCCTTTTCCGAATTATATTACATATTCTGCCAAAACCTTTAAAAAACCGATCGATAATATCGTTTTCGAGCCACTTTAATATGCCAAACTGATGCTAGGCTAGTTGCCAGCGGCTGGTAAATAGCACACAACCAGCATAGCATCTAGCACCGATAGATTTACCGCTTCACCATCCCCTATTTTTGTGTGCAATAAATTTCTTGAATCTTTACCATCCCCACACCACACTCCACCCAAGAAGAATCGCTGAAGCGGATTTTTTTTTATTTTTCGATCATCAAAAAAGTATCCTTTTTAAAGGCGAAGAGCTTTTAATTTTTAAGGGGGGGGGGGCTCACAATTTTCTTACGGGTGCAATCGACGCTAGAAAAGTCGCATGTAAACAAGTTATACGTTAACTGAAGATTTAAAAAAATCATAAGCACTTACGCTTTCCATTCAGTAGCGCCGAAACAAGAATTTGAAGATTTTTTTTTTCGAAATTTCCTACACAACACTTTTGTGTAATTGCTTGAGACGGATCGAGATTTACCGCCTTTAACCCTTAGAGGCACAGAAAAATAGCAAATATTTTCACCCTTCCGGCACTCGAAAAAATTTTTTTTTTTTGATTTTTTTAGTGGTACGATTTTAAAGTATCATACGGCAATGAAAGACGGTTTAATTGGTGGTACAATTTTGATACCACCGTGCAGTATTTGTTACAAAAAAGGTGGTACATCTTGTGTACCACCAAGCCTTTAAGCGTGCCTAGCTATACCCCAACCCCCTCCATCCCGCTGTCACTTTATTGACAATAAATGCAATATTTCCTGGAGCAGGTGAATACGTGATACGAATTTAAACACATTTCCTGTTTTTTTACGAGTTTTTTTACGACTGATAAGTTTTGTTTGCATGTTTCCAACCCCTCCCCCCTTCGCATACGCTACTGCCTCTAAGAGTTCTATTTTTCATTCCCTGCCTTAGATATTACAGCAAATTTGCAGCGATTTCAGCTGCCATTTTTGCTATCCCTCAGTCAAAGTTTGTCTGTGTACAAAGCTACCCCACTCTCCCCTTATTTTGTTAGTAACGAAATTTCTCTAAATTTTTTTGGCTCAATAAAAATTAATACATTTAATTGCTATCTATAGTTAATGGTTTTTTTTGCATAGGTGGAAATTATTTTATATATTTTTTTCAACGAGTAGATATTAGTTTGTTCTTCTATCCTGTGGCAATGGAGTTTTATTCGTTTTTTAACGGTATTTTTCTAGGTATTTATTTAGAATATTTGATTTTCTCTCTCTTTCTAATAATGACAGTTTACTATAGTATTAGTTTTGTTTAGAGTTCCGTAATGTTTTTTTTTTAAAAACTACATTCCTTGATAATAAATTACTTTTCTATTCTCCTAGCATAGTTTTTATTTATTTTTATTATTATTTAAATTTAAATTTAATATAAAATACGCACTGGTCTTTCATTTGTTGACGTTATTATTATTTTTTAACTATTTATGTTTATAAGTGTTACTCGTATGTTTATTAAACACATCTGGTAATGTGTGTGTGTTTTTTTTAGTTTATAATGTAAATTTTTGCGTGAAAAAAAAGAATTTCTATGGTTTGTGTATTTTTCATTAACAATTATCAGTTTTTCTTTTATTTTTTTTGAAAAATTGTGTAAAAACTTTTTTAATCTGTTTATATTTACTTTCATATAAGTGTTGATTATTATATTTTTTTTATCGTGCGGTTTTTAATGAAATTTTATGTAATATTATTATTTTTTTTTCTAATTTCTCATAGACTTTTGTTTATATTGTTTCAACTTTTATTTAAATTTCTCTCATTGTTGTTATTTAATGGCAGTGAGGCGTTTAAACCAATAAACTTTATTTACTTTTTTATTAAATTTTTTTTTATTTATCCACGTATTCACATGACTGAAGTATCTTCAATCGTTTTAAACGACGCGACGTATTTTTTTTATTATAAAATAAAATTGAATTTTAGGGGGGGTTTTTTTGAAAATCCGATAGTATCTGTCATTTTCTTTAAATGGAGAGTATTCAAATTATTGTTCCAACAGAGACAAACGAACTAAAAGGAACAAAAATACAGTGAAATAGTATATAAGCTATAATTGCACGGGATCAGAAAATTCGTTTGACTTTGACACGATTTCCGATTCACGCAGCCATCTTTGAAAATGACGAGACTTGGTAAACAACTTGGGATCATCTAGATTCCGGCTGAAACAGTTTCACTGTATTTTTGAAATATATAAATTCCGGATAAATTCCAAATTTCTACAATGGCCCAATGAAACACCACTGAATGGTTGGGGCAACTCTAATTCAGACAGAAATAATCCACCTAAAAAGTATTGAAAAGAAAAATAAAATGGCGGCCATAAAACATATGACAAACAGTCGAATTTCTCTTGAGAAAAAAAAAACCATATCTGACAATACTTTTGCATGGAAAGACGAAATCAAACCATTTTGAATCGAAAAACTATTTGTAACGTTTTATTGCTCTAAAATTTTCAAATATATATCATGAAAAATATCCTTTTTTCGTCACACGGCTTCTATCAAATGTTTAGCATCAAAGAATTACGAAAATCCAAAAAAAAAAATGACAAAGATTAATAGAAATTTAAGCTTACAGTTTTGTTTTGACATAATTTCAAAAAAGTGGTCTTTTTTTTAAGGAACTGAAATTCTGTATAGGGTGCCATGTCCATAATTAACCGACATTCAAGTTTTTTTTTTTTTTGCAAGAGTTTGAACTTACATGCAATAAAAATCGATAAATTATGCAAAGATGTGGCTTACAATGGGAAAAACATATTTTAACACGTTGACGGACAGTAGAAACAAGTGAAATTCGAACAAGTGAAATTCGACAGTAGAAACAAGTGAAATTCGAAAATTGACACTAGGCTTCTACTTGTACGCTGGTAAATGCACATTTGTGCTGCTACAGCCGCAGTGTCTAAAAACGACCGTTTCGTATTGGACGGCTATTGCCGTCATGTCACATAGTGAACTTGAACTTGACGGCTATAGCCGCAACTGTCCGTCAACGTGTTAACAAGATTTTGCCGTATTTAATTCAAAAATTTAACCTCCGAACCTTTCCATGGACATCAAATTGCCTGAAAAAAAAGTAAAACGCGTGAAAAAGTCAATCAAAGCTATATAATTGCAAATGAAAGTGTCTGTCATACCTAAGGCCCGCCACCGCTTTGAAAAAAATGTGAAAAAGCGCCTAATATTCGCCCCTTTTCATAGAATTCAATTTCCTTGACACAGCAAAAAAAACTGCCTTACTTAAAGTCCCTACCGATTTTAACATTTTTGGGAATTTAGCCGCGCTCCAACTTATCCTATATAGACTCGTTTTTTTACTCAAGGTGTACTTATAAGTGGAATTCAAATGCAGCTATCTTTATAGATGATATTTTTCAAAAGTATACGCTTTTGTGTTGAGCGTGTCCGAAATTCTAGTACCTCCACGTACTCCAGAGTTGTTTTTAGGCACCTCCGCAGTCCATGAAAGATTTCACATAGAGAATTAAAACACGTCATTGCCAAAAGCGACGATTCTGATAGTCATGTCGCTTTCGACAAGTCATTTTACGTGTTGTTGTTGTTGTTAGTGCTTATCTACCAACAAAAACGCGTAAAACGACTCTTGTCGAAAACGACACGACTATCAGAATCGGCATGTATAAGACATAACAAATAGCGATTTAGTGACAAGCGCTAGTCTAAAAAAAAATGTTTGAAAAAAAGAAAAGACAAACGACCGGCCAGATTGTCTCTACAGAAATTTATTCCTGTTATTTTTATAGTACAACAGGTATTTTTAAGGCCTTTATAGTACAGTATGAATGTTACAGTGTATTCTCATATCAATATCAGTTCTACCCAGCAAAGTTTTAATAACCGATAAACTGCACCGTATTCATACCGAGTTGGACAGACATACAGCATCAAAAAGGAGCACAAAAAAAAGACAAACTAAATATTGACGCCTCTGCCCAAGACTATCAGAGATACGGAATTCTGTAAAAAATGTGACGTTTATGTAAGTACGATAAAACATTAAAATTGGGAAGAATTTTAGTTATTTTTTGCCTGATTTTGGAAGAAAATTGTTGAATATGCAACTGTGAATCCTTAACATCTCAAATAACTTAACAAGTTTTAGGTTTTAATGAATTAAAAATTCAGATTTAATGATTGCGATTACGATTGAGGCTTCCCGACCAATGAGATCAAAGCTTTCAATGATAGAGACATGAAAACTTTGATCTCATTAGCCGAGGTAGCTCAATCGTAATCGCAATCGTAAGTCTGAATTGGGCTTTACTCAAGTTACGATAGTTTTGCACGGAGGCGTCGATGTACGCATCCACAAAAAATTCTGTTCAAATTGACTCTGAGCTTTTTGAGCTAAAAACCATTAATTTTAACAAGAAAATCTCAAGCCTATTCAATTCACTTTAGCATCGCCAATCTTCAATCTTATACGAAGGTATCTTATCATCAGTAAATCAATAACGTAAACGACAAGATGGAGGACTTAAATCGCGAAGGACTAAAGTTCAATTCACCTATGGGTTTCATCACTATTTTTTTTAGCTTTTGTTAAGGTAAAAGTACATTTGAACGCGTCTGTGGCGTTGAAATTTTGTTAAAATTTACGGGAAAGCCGCATTTGACGACAATAAAGCGGACTTCGCCAATGCTGTGAGGCTGAAATAGTATTAAATAGTTGGCAACCCCGGCAACCAGTCCAATTTAGATTAACGATTGCGATTAGGATTGAAGCTTGTCGACCAATGAGATCAAAGCTTTCAACGAAAGGAAAATGAATGCTTTGATCTCATTGATCGAGGAAGCTCAATCGTAATCGCAATCGTTAATCTGAATTGGGCTTTACAGAGCTATGTGGAGTGGATACGCTATCTTTCCAAGCTACGCCTAAGCGCACATATCAGAGACATTAATAAACGCATTTTTGTAACTTTGCTGGGTATTGTCCATATTTGTTTTAGCGAATTAAAAAAAATTGCTGACGTATGTCTAAATTTAGCTTTATTCCGATATCCTGTAATTATATTACATAATGTCAAGGTAATTTTGTTAATGATGTTTGTTTGGTTTTGGTTTCTTTTTTTTCTTTCTACAAGTTTTAAATCTGTCCATTCAGATAAATTTTACCTTTTATTTATGTGTTGTTTTTTTAAATTTCCTTGTTTTTTTTTAAAAATTTAGTAAAGAAATACTCGTTATTTGTTTTTTTTTTTATATATATACTTTAAACTATTTAATGGTTTTTTATTAATTTATTTCTTTTAATTAAAATTAATTGTAATTCCTTAAATTTAAATTCTTCAACAATTTTTTTTTATTATTATTAATTAATAAAATTTATTTATTAACTTTTAAACATATTTTTGTTTATTTATTTATATTCTTTTTGTTTCTAAAACATTTGTTTTTGTTACCTTTTATTAAAATTACATTTCTGTTTTAAAGATTTTTATTCATTTTTTTTTATACGAAACAAAATGTCTGGTGTTTAGTTCTTCTTTTTTTTTTGTCCTGTGACTTAACATTTTATTATATTAACTTTTTTTTTAAATACATTTTTCAATAATTTTTTAAATAAATAGATAAATTCATAAATGATGGAAAAAATGATGGCGAACCATTTTGATTTTTTTGTTTTCAGTTTAATGACGTTGCCGTGGCGGCTCCTGGGCCATTAGAGAACCGGTAACACGGTGGTTAATCGAGGGGGTTTACTTATGAAAAATCATTTCAAGTTATTCGCTAAATGTGAATCCCGTTTTAGGCATTGGGAGCGAAAATATTGGAAAATCCTCTTAATGGTCATAAATATCTATCAAAATACCTCCGATTTAGCAAGAAAAGTATGAAATTCATGTTGGAAGTACTAAAAAATAGCAAATATCTTAAAAATTCAAAAGTAATTCGCTAGTGTATTTGAAAAACTGATTTAATTGGTGATAATGGAGCGTCCATTATCACCACGTTATTATTATAAGGGCAATTGGCCACACTGATGGCTAACAGGTTCCCGAATGGTGTGTCGACAATGCGAGATTTCAAAGTTTACTAATCACGATAACAGATCATTTGCTATTTGAATAAAACATATTTTTCAATTCCATCAATTTTAAGTCCAGTCGAATTTTCGCCTTTCAACAAATATGGTGTTTATTTCAATGACTTACGAACCAGTAAATACTTGTGAATACTTTGATATATGTCCAAATCTTGCAATGGAATCAATCAAACTGACAGATGTCACATTTTAATTTCTTTATTGCAATAAAAATCCCTACTATCCAAAATTGTTGTTAAATTTCCCAAATCAAAAGCGACGGCTACAAGAATATCACGACATTGTGATTGATTTAACCCTTAGAGGCACAGAAAAATAGCAAATATTTTCACCCTTCCGGCACTCGAAAATTTTTATTTTTTTTAATTTTTTTAGTGGTACCATTTTAAAGTATCATACGGCAATGAAAGACGGTTTAATTGGTGGTACAATTTTGATACCACCGTGCAGTATCTGTTACAAAAAAGGTGGTACATCGCGTGTACCACCAAGCCTCTAAGGGTTAAGGTGAAAATTTTGAAAACGGTCCACTGTCACATTATCGAACTGTGAAAAATTGAACAGTTGACAGTTCTGTCACTTGACGTAATTCCACCGATAAATCGTAGTATGCCACATACACGTCATTAAAGTGAAATTTAAAAATTAAAAAAAATAAATAAATGATGTGAAAAACAAAACATGTGAATAATAAATTCTAGTAACAATTTATAATAGATAAAAAATTTAATAATAGAATAATGAATCAATAGCAATAATAATAATAATAGTAAATAATAGTGTGTGTTATGAATGTTTCCCCTTCTAAAAAATTAAACTAAAATTCCTCTTGAAATTCACTTTTTTGTTCCTTTTTGCTATTATTATTACGTTTTTTTTTTGTAAATATTTTGCTCTTTTGATTTCCAATGAATTAATATAGATTTTTTCATCAACTTTTTTCAATAGAGTTTGTTTTAAGGATGTTTTTTTTTCATCCATCTTTTGTGTCCATTTAATCAGAATTCGATTGCCTTAATTAATATTTTCTCATACTCTTTTTTTTTTGTTTTAAATTTTTCCTGGTAGTTTTTTTTTCCTTGGTTGTTTTTAAAAAGTTTTAATTCATTTTTTCCAATTAAAAATAACAAATATAATAATAATAATAAGTAATAATTTTTTTTTGTTTCATTCATGTTTTTTTTTTAAATTTTTTAAATTTTTAAGTTTTTTTTTTTTGTTAAATTTTAATATTATTTAATAATAGTTATTAATGATTTTTTTTTCCTAAACAGCTGTTTCGGTATGACTATGTGATGATAATCGTTCAACATCAATTTCTGGTATTGTTAACTCATCTGGAATATTATCAGCATACTCGATCGATGACGTTTGCGATAATCGTTTACTAAGTGACGTTTGCTTACGTAGAACTTCCGCCAATGAGGTGTTTGTATGTTCGCCATAGCGTGCATCAAGGCCTTGACGAAATGCGTTAACCACTCGAATCTATATTTATGGAAATGTATTGTTTTTTATGACATGTATGTGTACGTGTGTGTGTGTGTGTGTGTTTATGTATAACCATGCAAGGGTTTATTTCCATGTTGATGTATTTGTATTTTGTGATTTTATGATTCAAATATATTTCACAGTTTTTTTTTTGTTTAAAAGGACACACGAAGGACATTTGGATAACGGTATAAATGAATAGGATCGAATTTTGAATTGTATTATTCATCGACAGATGTCGATAATATCGTTAAGGAGTGATAGGTTGAATTTAAATGTCAAAAGACAGTGAAATATAGTGTTGAACGTGGAAGAAATAGAAAAATAGAAAGAGAAAAAAACAATAAACAGTCGTTAATTAATCTGTATAACATTTTCTCTTTTTTTATATTATAATAATTTAAAATAAATATATATATGTATATATATATAACATCTATATATACATATATATCGATAGAAACAAATAGAAAAAAATTCTTTGAAAAAAACAAAATCAAAAACAAAAAGTAATAACTTTACATAACATTAATAATAATAATAATAAAAACTATATTATAAAAACAAATCATAAATAATATCTACATATTTCTGGATTATTTAAAAAAAAATCAATCGGTTTTCATTACAAATAATTGGAATTCATCGAAATTATAAAATAAAACATAAATTGGATTTTTGTTTCATTAAAAAAAATTCAAAAACAAAAAAAAAAAAACAAAAATCAAATGAAAAAAATATAATTATTAACATTTTTAATAAAAGCCACTTCTTTGCAATCAATTATTATCGAGCAAAGCGAAAAAAAACCTTCAGATGCACAGCAGAGTCGTAAAAAAAGAAATTTTTTGCACAAGAAAATTATTTACATTTTTTTTTAAGAAAAAAGTTTTCAAAAATTTCTTACACGAGAACAATTCCGGCTGATTGAGCTGGAATTTATGAGGGCAGGTGGAAAAACATGAAAACTGTGACAACTTTTTATTTATTCCGATGAAAAATTCCGGGTGTTGCGACCCCCCTACCCCTTCCTTCACGCACATAAAATTTTTTCTACCAGTTATTAATTTATTTACGGACCCGAACTCGTTTTTTCTCCAAATTTCTAAAAAACGTCGATTTTTACTGCCCGATAATTGGAAAAACATGAAAACTGTGATAACTTTTTATTTATTCCGATGAAAAATTCCGGGTGTTGTGAGGGAACGGGGGGTTCCCCTTCCTTCACTCACATAGTTTTTTTTTTCACAAGTTATTAATTTATTTACGGACCCGAACCCGTTTTTTCTCCAAATTTCTAAACAAATTCGATTTAAGAAAATGAAAAATTGTCCCAAATCATCCGTTTTCCATGCGAAGCCCAGTATTTTTTGTATCCTACGCCCGTAATTATGCAATACAGGACGTTTAAAATTTACTACAGAAAAGCTACGCATAGATTCGTACACCAAACGATCTAGCAAACAACTGACGCATCCATCGATCGTTGACTTGCTGGTGTGTGATTTAAGCCCCACCCACTCTACTCCACCGCCCGCTAAGCAGCGTCGCTTGAATTTTCCGAGTGTCCTTTCCGAGGGTCGGTTAAAAAGTTCTCCAACTTTTTTTTGTTGCAGTTTTAAAAAGGACCCGTAAATCGATCTTGAGGAATTTTTCAAATGAATTTTTAATTTTAAACGCGATAGCTGTATCTGAAATTTAAGAAACCCCCTCTCCCCCGGTCAAAATTGCAGAAAAGTGGCTGATTATTAATTTTAATTATAATAAAAAAAAGCAAGTGTTTATCATGCTCTAATAGAATTCTAATAGGAATTAATAGTATCTATAGATTATATTATAACACATTTAGTTGATAGTTCTATTAGCTACACAATTTCATAAAAGAAAAAAAAAACAACCATTCCAAACAAACAAACAAAATTTAAAAAAAAAAAAGAAAATTATAAATGCAACTAATATACAAATCTATTTCTACATTTATTTCGATCAAAATTGTTTTGGTTATTTTTTTAAAGATAGCATTCTGTATCCAAATACATATAAACATATTTTCTGTGAACATTTTTCGTATCTACAATTAACTTTTTATACATTAAAATGTTAAGTTGGTTAATTTAGCAAAGCGTTTTTATTAATTTTTTTTAAATATTTCACATAGAATTTTTCAAGCTTTTTCTAGACAACGATATATCGATAACATATCCTTCTAGAACGGTATTTATATACATTCCTTAAATTTATGGCACAATAAGCGTCATCCCATGGAAATGGAGAAACACAGAAAGAATTACAAAGATGTCAAAATGATACGAAGCACAAACTAATATGGGAACATTCAGACATATCAGATGGCCAGACGTGTGGTGAGTAAAAAAAAGGGGGTGGTGTAATTTGACAAGGTTTGTCAAGGACCGTTATTTGTTTTTTCTATTTTTAACATGCCTGATCCACAATAGTTTTTGATTATAAATTACCATCAACTGTTGATTATGAGCGATTGATAGTTTTTTTTTGTTAAATATATTATAAATACTCAAAGTAGTGTAACTTTATCTGCTGCAGACAGTTGTATGTATTATACGCATTAGCGAAAATGTCAAATGGAACGTAACCGCATCAGGTGACAAGTAGGTGATGGTGACTGTCACCTGTCAGTTTTTCAGATTTCAATAAAATCGCATCTTGCCAAATTTTGACATCTACAACAAAACACCATAACATTGTGATAGCATTCAGATAAAAATTTGTAAAACTTGCACACTACCGAGTTCGAAAACAAAAAACAAAAAAATTGACAGGTGACAATCACTATCAATTGTCACCGTGTACGCGATTCAACCCCTGAATACTGTGCAAAGTTAAAATTAAAAGTTCCAATCCCAGTATACTCAGAAAAATGGAGGCTAACTCGACGACCTACATACGGCGTAATTGGCCTTGGGCAGGCGCACGTTCGCCTGCATGTGGGCAAGTAAAACTGAGTTGACCTGTGGTCGGAGAAATTCTGAAATTAAACCACCAGCAGGTGAAGTAGGGCATTGGGAGTTGCACGAGTTGACCTTAGATAGGTTAACTCTGACCGCTAGCTGGCTTACAGACACCTCTGTAAGGTCAGAGTTAACCTGACAAAAAGTTGACCTGGACATTTTTCTGAGTGTAGATTATTTTCATTCGGTTTTAATTCACACTTGAGCATTTATGCTGCATACGTTGTTTAACACGTTGACTGCCCAACAAATTTTGCAAATGTTTAAACAAAAATATCTGCACAAGACTTTTTTATACAAAATCAACGTTTCTGCTACACCTTACCTGACTGATAAAATATTATTTCACACAAAAAATGTGAATTTTCATTTTATAAAATCTGAAATATCTCGATAACGATGAAAGTAATCGATTTACGATAGATGGCAAAAATGTAAGGAATTTTAATACCTTTAATTCTGCCATTAACTGTTTTGTTTTTCGAGAAACCGTTAGTTTGCAAGCAATTATATATATATTTTTTTCAAATTTTTTAGTGATATCTCAATAACGGTAAAAGACAAAATTATGGCAAATATTCTTTTCAATTCACCTCATTTATTAAACCATCAAAAATCCCTTGTTTTTCGAGATATTCGCAAAAAACTGATTTTTCTAAAATAACGGTATATCTCGATGACGGCTTGAGATACAGAGTTCCAATAGGATACAAAAAGGTAGAAAATTTTATTGTCTTCAATTTTTGTTATACAAAAGCCTACTAAAAAATGCCTAGTTTCGGAGAAAATATAAAAAAAAAAACAAAGTCGCGATTTCTAAAAAGTCACAATTTTGGTTACTTCCGGTTAACGGATTTCCACCTATTCCAGGACCAAACATGCCTGTAAAATTTCATGGCTCTAGCTCTACTAGTTTTTGAGAAATCTTGTACGCAGACTGCCAGACTGACTGACTGATAGACAGATTGGCTAATAGACAGACTGACAGATAGACTAACACCGTGTCTTCACTTGGGATTTTTCATCGCAGAGATTTTATGATTGACCAATCAGAGCCCGAGTTGACGGTGATATCGTCATCAACTCGAGCTTTGATTGGTCAATCAAAAATCTCTGCGATGAAAAATCCCAAGTGAAGACACGGTGTAAGAGACATTTTTGTAATAATACTCCAATCGACTCAGGAGTGCGCGGGAAATTTTTTTTCAGGCAAAATTAAGACGTTGAAATTTCTCATATTATACTACGTATAAGAAAGTAAAAATGCCAATACATTTTCTTTGTGACTTGTGCAGTTTTTAACATATGCAATCTGTGTCAGCGTTTTTTCTGCAAAGTAGAAAAGATATTTGCGTGGGTCACAATTGTGCCATCAAAAATGGTAGCCATGGCAGTCAATGTGTTAAAATGTCCACAGTACCATTTCGGTTACCAACATTCACACATCACGCGATCTAGTAGATGATTGAGCCATCGATCGCTCACCACTAATTGTGTGTGTGCCCTCAAAATAGTAATCACTCCACCTAACTAGCATTGCTAGGCTTTCCAAATGCAGTAGAATCATGTAGGGTTAACAAATTCATCGCCAGATACATTGCGGAAACAAAAACCAAAAAGAAAACCTCCCACAGACCATGAAAAAAAAAATCATCCCTAAATGCTACACTAAATAAATGAGACAAAGCAACTTGGGGGTGGTGTGATCAAGCTTATAATTTTTTTTTCCTTTTTACAATTTCTAGAACATCATGCGGATGTTTTTAAAGGCATTTTTTACTTACCTGCCTGAAAAAAAAACGGATTTTTTATTATCACGTATCTCTATTTCTAAAATGGGATTTTTTTTTAGCTTTCCCAAGGGGATTTTTTCGAAATTTTAGACGTAAATTCGCTCTCAAGAGAGAAAAATTGGTTACGTTTGATTTTTTTGTTGTTTTTTATTGAAAAAGCGTGACTGGGGAAAGTAAAAGGTGGGGGAGTGAGAGGTTTTAAGCACCTCTGAAGATTACTTTCGTAATATTAATTATTTTTTCAAATTTCAGTAACTCAATAAAAGCCCATTAAACGTTCCATTTGTCTCCAAAAACTTCAAAAGATTTGGGACCCTCAGCCCCTTTCCCTCCCCTTTATAGCACCACCTTGCTGCTATTTCTTGAAGTTCCATTCTGATCCCATTTTCGATTTTATTTTAGTTTTGACCAATCAGTTTTGACGATCACGATAGCACTGTCTGGAGTTATTTCTTGGACAATTGGAGAAACAAGGCTCACAAAATACCACCCCGTTGTTACGTTTAAAAGAACGTTCAGTGTTGGCTTCGCGGATCCTTTTTAGCTCGAAAAACAACGATTCTGGTCATCTCAAAGCTTTCCAAATAAACTTCTTTGGACATGATCGGCCAGCACAAACTGTTTTATTAACCCATTGACGCCCATGAGAAAACCACAGAAAATGTTTAACACAAAAGACCAATTTATTCTTATAAAATAGACAAAATAAAGAAAATTCTGGGGAAAAAAAATGTACACAAATCTGTTGTGGTAATAAGTTAAAGTAGCTTAAGACGAATTTCAGGCGAAGCCAAAGTGATCTGTTTGTTAATGCAAATACGAATCAGTTTGGTATCGCCTGAAAATCGTCTTAAGCTACTTCAACTTATTACCACAGATATATCCGGTGTACTCGTTTGAGTACGATGGACGTTAATGCGTAAACGTCAATGGAGCCACATAATTGTGTTACGATGAAATTTTTGGTAAATTCTCTAAACAAACAAATGTGCGATGATTTGTTAAAATTTCGTTAATAATATTTGACATGAAATCTAATGGTCATTTAGAACTTCTAATTACTAAATTTTTCCGATCAAAATTTTGCTAAATGATGATCGATCTATTTATTTATTTTTGGGGGACATTTTGGCATTTTTATCATGCGATACAAGATTCTGTTTGGGATGCTTTCTAAACTTTAAGCAACACCAGATTATTATTGTTAGCTGATGTTAAACATATTCTTTTATTTTTTTCACAAATCTAAAGCATATAAATATAAAGCAAAGAAGCCATTTAAGCATTTCCATACTTAGAAAATATTTATTAATTTAACTTATGCTAAAAAATTTGAATTCAAATGATATTTTAACATTTTTTTAGCCCACTTTTTTTGCACTTTTAATTGCAACAAAATGGGATGAAAATTAAAAAAATAACGTCCAAAAAGACGAAAAAAAAAACATCAGTTGATTTTTTTCCTTATAATCACAAAAATCTTATAGCCTTAGATGTAAAACTTTGTGAATTTGATAAGAAAAAAAAACGATATAAACAACACAAACTTTAATCGGAAGATAAAATGCAAGAACGATGATTCCATTGTCGTGTCCGATTTGTTGATTTTTTCCATTAGGGGCGGTGGATAAAAAGATTCAATAATAATTCAAAAGGATTTTTTTATTTATATTAAAGTGATTGATACAGTGAAAACTGTATAAGTCGTAATAAAGCCGTCTTGGAAAATTCTTCGAAAACCACGGCGCTTTGGTGCAAAAGCTTCCAATAACAGAAGAGTTTTTGCCAAATCTAGCAACAAAAGAAGAAATTCTGCAAAAGCGTTCCAATAACAGAAGAGTTTTTGCCAAATCTGGCAATAAGAGAAGAATTTCTGCAAAAGCGTTCCAATAAAAGACGACTTTTTGCCAAATCTTCCAAAAAAAGAAGAATTTCTGCAAAAGCTTTCAATAAAAGAAGAGTTGTTGCCAAATCTAGCAACAAAAGAAGAATTTCTGCAAAAGCGTTCCAATAAAAGAAGAGTTGTTGCCAAATCTAGCAACAAAAGAAGAATTTCTGCAAAAGCGTTCCAATAAAAGAAGAGTTTTTGCCAAATCTAGCAACAAAAGAAGAATTTCTGCAAAAGCTTTCAATAAAAGAAGAGTTGTTGACAAATCTTGCAAAAAAAGAAGAATTTCTGCAAAACTTCCAATAAAAGAAGAGTTGTTGCCAAATCTTGCAAAAAAAAGAAGAATTTCTGCAAAAGCTTTCAATAAAAGAAGAGTTGTTGCCAAATCTTACAGAAAAAGAAGAATTTCTGCAAAAGCGTTCCAATAAAAGAAGAGTTGTTGCCAAATCTTACAGAAAAAGAAGAATTTCTGCAAAAGCTTTCCAATAAAAGAAGACTTTTTGCCAAATCTTACAGAAAAAGAAGAATTTCTGCAAAAACTTCCAATAAAAGAAGACTTTTTGCCAAATCTTGCAAAAAAAAGAAGAATTTCTGCAAAAACTTCCAATAAAAGAAGACTTTTTGCCAAAACTTGCAAAAAAAAGAAGAATTTCTGCAAAAGCTTTCAATAAAAGAAGAGTTGTTGCCAAATCTTGCAAAAAAAAGAAGAATTTCTGCAAAAACTTCCAATAAAAGAAGACTTTTTGCCAAATCTTCCAGAAAAAGAAGAATTTCTGCAAAAACTTCCAATAACAGAAGCTTTTCCGCAAAACCTTGCAATAAAAGAAGAATTTCTACAAAAACTTCCAATAAAAGAAGTTTTTGCAAAAATTTTCCACCGACAAATTGCCGGCTTAGGCAGGTTTCACTGTATCCCATTGAAATAGTTTTTGTTAATACATAGAGAAGAGAACGGAGGATTGTTTGGCGATTTTCATATGCAAAAAAAAATAAAAATTTGAAAAAAATCAGCCTAAATGTTTGTTTTGGGTATAGAAATGGATTTTTTTCTTAAATATTTTCAGTTTCGCTTCTTTAGAAGAATATCTAGTAGTCTGCATCAGAGATGTTCAAACTAATTTCAATATTAATACACGGGAAGAATAAAAGCTTTCCAAAAATTTGTTCAGTCAGTCTAGTTTTTTTTTTAAAGCTTAAAATTTGTTCAGTCAGTCTAGTTTTTTTTTAAAAAAAAGCTTAAAATTTTCTTTTTCTCATCCCCGAAATGGGGAAGCAGGACAGTAGGATTTTGAAGTAAAAGAACAAAAGCTCCTTGATATTAATTTTCTGTCCCAGAAATGGGGAAGGAGGACAGTAGTAGGATTTAGGGAGAATCACTGATTTTTTCCCCCTGACAAGGACTCACGCAGTTTTTTTTCGAATATTCCTGAGATTTTTTTGAAAATTGAAAGAGAAGAAAAACTGAAAAATAGGAAAATATTGAGAAAGAGTAGGCGTTGATCAATTAAATAAATTAACAAAATTAAGTTTTTTCGATCACGTTTATTTGTTGTGTGTGATTTTTTATTAAATTTTTTTTTAAAAGATGAAATATAGAGTTAAAACTGGCTTTTAGAACACAGTTTAAAAATAGAGTGGGCTAGAAGTATTAAAAATTTGTTTTTTTTTATAAAAAATTCGAATAAAATACTACATTAGATTGTTTCAAATAAATATAATTTGTTAAATCAAGCAGTTTCTTATGTTTTGTTTGGCAATTTTATGAATTTTGCTTAAAATTTTCAATAAATTTTATCATGCTTTGATAACAAAATAAAAAAACAGCCTTTAAAAATTTCTTTCAAACTCTGAGTTAAAGAACTGAAAAAACGAATGCATTTGGAAAATATAAACACAGTTTTTTTTTTAAAACATAAAACGGAAAAGTTGAAACAATAGCATAGCAACAGAATCAGCATAATCATGCAAAACATGTATTTATCATTCGTTTAGGCACATTTAAGCAAATTTTTTTTCTATCGAATTCGGCGACGTACGCAAGCGAAAGCAATTTTCTTTTTTTTCTTTTTTTTAAAAAAACCTTAGTTTTTGTTTTAGTGGGGAAAAACTGGAAAAATAAAGAAAACATTTGTAGAGTCTGCATTGTGTTATAAATAAGAAATTGTAAAAGAAACGCTGAGAGAAATACCCGTTGATGTTACAAGTTGAAGCGAATCGTTAATAGTGATAAATAAAATTAAATTTATAAAAAAAAATAGCTGTGTTATGTGTGTATGTAATATTTTTTGTTTGTTAAATTTTGCTTAAATTCAAATTATTTTCAAAATACAAATTTCTCAAAACCAAATTAATGATTCTTTATTTAGATGCATATTAAAAATGCTTTAAAACTTCTTAATTTAATGATAAAAATCAAATTAAATTCTCTGTTTCATAAAAACAAAAACAAAAAACCCCCCCTCCCCCGTGCGGTTTCACGTGACACATATTTGTCAGGTTTGAAAATTATTGATGGCCAGAGAATTTCTCCATGAATTTTATCATCATCTTTAAGGTAGAAAAAGAAAAACGCATATGGCAACATTCAATATTAATTGACGTAGCGTCAGAAGACTAAAAAGAAAATATAATGAAGGAAAATAAATGCAAAAAAATGTAGTTTATTATTTACTATTATTTAAAAATAGATAAAGAGAACGAACATAAATTAAACAGCAAAAACTTCTAACAATATCAAATTCAGTTATTATTTTTTTTTATAAATATTTCCATTATTTAAAAAAATATATATATAAAGTTCTATGGAAAGAACAATACTTGAGAAAATAACTGGCAGAAAGATTGGAAAATATTGGTTAAATTTTAAAAAAAGGTAAAGAATTGTTAAAGAAATGAAGAACAAGAAGAAGAAAAGTAAACAGACATAGAGTAGTATAGGTAGAAGAAATTATTAACAGTTTTTTTTTAAAAGAAAAACAAACAATAGGGGAAACAAATCCAACATGTAAAAAAATAAAATTAATAAAATGTAGTGAAACTTTGTATAAACATCAATTTTTTATTTATATAATTATCATTATATGTATTTATATTAGTCGAAAAATAATTTAACATTTGAAAACCTTTGGGGAGCGAATCTCGAAATACTTCGGGTAACACTAAAGGCAAATAAGTGTCAAAGCTTTGTTTTTCTCATGCATTTACTGTCATCAGTGTTGCCAGCCGGGTAACTGCCGGGATCCCAAACGACTGAGCACCAAAAAAAATAAATATAGAATACGCCATACTTTTAAACGTGAAAAACCAGGAAGAAAGGATCGGGGGGGGGGGGGTCGAAAGGTTGAAATTAAGCACACCGTATTTGATGTACAGCACCTAGATTGGACCCCCCAGTAAGTCCTTGTGACAAACTGTAAACGCACGTGAAAAAAACTAATAGAGCAGCCATAAAAAAAAATCACAAATGAAAATTATTAAAAAGAATTCGGCAATGGCGATTTGGACATACTGTCCCGGCCAAATAATCTTGCGATCCTTGTCGAAAACCGAGAAGGCAACAAAGAAGGTAAAAACACAAAACTATCCTGCATTAAGTTTCGGAAAAAAATATGTAAAAAATAATGTTTTTATTTTTTCAAATACGTGGAGAACTGTTAAAGATACGTAAAAACAGTTAAAGGAAAAAAATGTGGGAAATTTTATTTTATGTGAATTTGGTTATAAATGCATTTCTTTATAATTTTCGAGAGATTTTCAAAAAAAAAACCGTTTAAGCAGAAAATGTAGAAAATTTTATAACCTTTAAATTTTGTTATATTAATTTTCCGAAAAGCGTATAGTTTTTAAGGAATTTTCAAAAAACTACGTTTTTTCAAAGAAATTGTATGGTAGGTACCCGTTATATATACCGTTACGTTTTCAGAAATTTACGGAAAACTACAATTCTCGTAAAACTTATTTATTTAAAAAAAGTCAAGTTGCCAAGTCAACGCGTTCTCGAGTTATTTGAGATACATAAAAAGGACAGACCGACTGACTGACGGACAGATTGACAGACAGACAGATAAACTGACAGACAGACTGACTGACAGACAGACAGATCGAGAGACAGACTGGACTGACAGACAGATAGACAGACACATTGACGGACTGACTGACAGATTGGGAGACAGACAGACTGACAGACAGATTGAGAGACAGACAGACTGGCAGACAGACAGATTGAGAGACAGACTGACAGACTGACTGACAGACAGACAGACTGACTGACAGATTGGGAGACAGACAGACTGACAAACAGACAGATTGAGAGACAGACTGACAAACAGACAGATTGAGAGACAGACAGATAGATTGACAGACAGACAGACAGACAGACAGACTGATAGACTGACAGACAGACAGACTGATAGACTGACAGACAGACAGACAGACTGACTCACTGACAGATTGAGAGACAGACTGACAGACAGACTGATTGACTGATAGACTGACAGACAGACTGACAGACAGACTGACAAACAGACTGACAGACAGATTGAGAGACAGACAGACTGAGAGACAGACAGATTGAGAGACAGACAGACAGACAGATTGAGAGACAGACAGATTGAGAAACAGACAGACAAATTAAGAGACTGATCAGACAGTTTCTTCATTCTCGACTTGGTCTCCGTTTTGAATACAATACTAAGAGGTAAGTAAAAACAAAACGACAAAAATTCTTCGAAATTTCCACCTTTCAAAAAAGGTCTTTCCAATCGTGGAAAGAAGATTTCAGAAAGACTTTAATTTCAGTAATAAAAAAATATCGGTGGGTGGGTGAGACTAGGGGAGGCAGAAGTTGTGATCAATACTAGAATTTTTCATCTACTATCACAATTACAAACGATGAAATTAAAGTAATTCGGTTGGATTGTGTATGATTTTTGGAATTGCTCCCCTTTCCCGTTCCCCCTCTCCCACCCACATATGGAAAAACATAAGCTCCCAGGAATTCAATGTTAAATTAAAAATATTGTGAAAAACTGTATTTATAAACACATATTTATATATTTTTCAAAAAAAAAAATGTTTTAACGAAAAACCAAACCACAAAAAAGAAAAGAAAAACCATGAAAAAAAAAATAATATTTACAAAGGAAAATCAATCGGGAAATGAAAATTTATATAAAGTTTAGTCACCATTGGAAGTAACCAATGAAGAATAATATTTACTAAAAGAAAAAAAAGTCCGATGTGAAATGTACAAAAAAAAAGCCTAATTGTATAAAGAAAACGGATTGGTTTTTTTTCCCAAAGAAAAACAATGAAATTAGATAAAAATTTATAAAAAAAAAAGAAAGCGAAAAACGAAAATAAAACTCGAGTAATTAATGAATGAAAAATCAAGAAAAAAAAATTAAGAAACAAAGAAAATAAAATGAAGTGTTGAAAGGAAAGCAGCTTACAGCTTGATCAGTGGAGCTCTTGCTGTAGGGTACCGGAATCAAACGCTCTTGCAACTCACCACCTATCACCTTCAATAGAAAAAAAGTAAAAAATGGGAAATTTTTTACATTAAATAAATCAACAAGGAGACAATAATTAGTCTGAGATTTTTTTTTTTTTTGTTAATTATTATTATTATTGTTGTTTCTTTTCTTTTTTTTAATAAAATTTATTACAATTAGTTATTTATAATTTAATTTAAGCATTTTCCATAGATGTTAAGCTAATGTAGTTTTAATTTGATTTATAAGATACAAAAAAAAAATTTATTAAATATGATCGCTGCTGAAATGAATTTGAAACTTAAGAAAAAAAAACATAATAATCAAGAAACAGAAAACAAATCGAGGTTCTTGTCAAAATCAGATGAAAATGTAGAGAAATAAATTCATAGGAGAAACAAAAATCGATGTTTTTTTAATGTTTATTAAAGTTTTTAATAAAGTTTTATAGTTTTTTTTGAAGATTTTTGCTTTTTCGAAGAATAATCATTGCGAAAAAAATATATTCGAGTTCTGTTTGCCTCATAAAAGCGATTTTTCACTTCGATTGTGAATACCAATCGATTCTGCCCTATTCTGATAGTCGCGTGGAACCCAACGAAGAGAAATTTAACTGAAATTATCTGAAGCCCTACACTCAGAAAAATGGAGGCTAACTCGACGACCTACATACAGCGTAATTGGCCTCGGGCAGGCGCGCGTTCTCCTGCATGTGGGCAAGTAAAACTGAGTTGACCTGTGGTCGGAGAAATTCTGAAATTAAGCCACCAGCAGGTGAAGTAGGGCATTGGGAGTTGCACGAATTGACCTTAGATAGGTTAACTCTGACCCCTAGCTGGTTTACAGAAACCTCTGTAAGGTCAAAGTTAACCTGACAAAAAGTTGACCTGGACATTTTTCTGAGAATCAACGAATCTGAGGCCCTATCACCGAATGAGTTCGAATCGTAAAGATTTCAATATCGTGTTCGGTGATCCAAAGAACCATGCAAGAAATAGTGTTTTTCGTGTGCCCCTGGGTTAACTTTTGAACCCGTGTAGTTTTCACTTTGGTTGAGGACTTTTTGGAAAGGGCACAATCTATAGTTTCATCCTTATATGGCTTCAAGAGCTACCGAATTGCAGGGGGGTGGTGGGTGAGGGGCTACCGAACTTTCTCGCGGGCACAACTTCCATTTATGCCATGATTTCTGTAAAAAAATCACGAGAAAGTTCGTTAACCCCTCACCACCACCCTGCAATTCGGTGGCTCTTGAAGTTGTGCCCACGAGAAAGGAATAATTTTTCCAAAAATCTTTACTACGATAGAGAAATGCAGTTTTTTTCTTTCTTACTATCAAACGAGGCATTATTAAATAAAAGTGGATACGATCAAAATCGCCATTGCATAACAAATCTGTGGCCAAAAGCAATAAAATCGCTCAAGTCGATTTTCGTACTAAGCCAAATATGAACTGTATTTGGACGAGCAAAACGAATATTTTAGCTTCACCTGAAAATTCGACTAAAGCGGTTGTTGGGACCTGGCCCCAGATATAAATATGAAGGGAAGTATTTTAGAAATTGTCAAGCAAGAGTATATAATTTTTACACAGCCAATTGTAATGGTGAGGGGAAGATGTAAGGGGGGGATTTCGAACCGTTTTTAAACCTACAAAAGGTTTGTTTAATTTCTAAAAACCGCAAGGAGGTAAAATTATCCTTCGGAAGCGTTTTACAAGCGTTTAAAAAAGTTAAACAAACTTACCTCAAAAATATTTCCCCATTTTTTGTGACAATTTAAATTACAAACTTTTTTTTTTTGGCTAATAGATGTGAGAGTTTTTTCTTATAAACGTTTGTTCGCAATAAGCAATTTTTTCGCGGCTGAAACGGCCAACGTATGTACAGTGAAATTATGAAAAAGGTGTTGGTGATTGAATGAAACTACAGAAGGAATTTCATAACCTAGAAATCTTAATTGGAGAATTTCAGATTATGCGTAGGTTCAGTAAGAATAACAAATTAATTTGTGAAGCAAGTAAAGCTTTGTCTAAGCGGTACAAAAAATTGGCGAGAGATTGCGAAAAATCTCGCTAGAGGCGTGTAGAGCTCGATATATTAGGTGAATGTTTTCTACCGTGTGAAAACGGTTTGGCGAGAGTTCTACATTCGAAAAATTTCTCTACACTCTATTTGAAATGTTGAAAAAGTTGAATTATTCGCGAAATTCTCATAGAAATATTCGCGGAATTCTCATAGAATTATTCGTGAACTTCTCATAGAATTATTCGCGAAATTCTCATAGAATTATTCCCGAAATTCTCGTAGAATTATTCGTGAACTTCTCGTAGAATTATTCGCGAAATTCTCATAGAATTATTCCCGAAATTCTCGTAGAATTATTCGCAAAATTCTCGTAGAATTATTCCCGAAATTCTCATAGATTTATTCGCGAAATTCTCGTAGAATTATTCGCGAAATTCTCATATAATTATTCGTGAACTTCTCGTAGAATTATTCGCGAAATTCTCGTAGAATTATTCGCGAAATTCTCGTAGAATTATTCGCAAAATTGTGGTAAAATTATTCCCGAAATTCTCATAGAATTATTCCCAAAATTCTCGTAGAATTATTCGTGAAATTCTCATAGAAATATTCGCAGAATTCTCATAGAAGAATCACCTGTTGGTAAAACTGTCATAAACGAAAACTTTCAATGAAAGCGCGGCCAAAAACTGTTTTTTTAAAGTTTGATTTCCGTTTTAAAAAAAACCTTCTACTATATTTGTGAAAAAGAGGGGGGGGGGGGGGGGGTGGTCTATGGGAATTTATTTATCAACAATTTCTAATTACCAATCTTATATTACAATATTTTTTTTACTAACCTTTACCTTTTGTTTTTTAATTTTTTTTCCAAATATGGATAGTGAAATTCATACATTTGTCATCCAACTAATTGTCAATACACACACACACGCGCGCACACACCATGTGAAACGAACAAAAGGAAAATCTATTTTTCCTTGAAATTACTAAAAATTGGTGCAAATTGCTTAAATGTTGAAATAATGTCAAATAATATTCACAAAATCTCAAATTTGCGGTAATGGAATTATTACATTTTGATAATTGCGATAATATTTAGTGTCTTAGTGGGATTTAGTCACACGCAATTAATTTGCAAAGCCTCTCTTATTTGGACGAGTTTTGTGTGAATGAACCGAAAATATCACAGATAAATCAAAAAATGTATTTTTTCATAGGCTAAAAACCGGCACTTTTATATCCATTCCCGTATTTATGCAATAACGACGTTAAAATAATCCTGCATAGTCAATTCCGTTACCCAACTGGTGCACTTGCATCCGCACACGACGAGATCTAGCCGAGAATTGAACCATCGATCGATCTGCTTGTGTACGACTAGAGCCCCACCCACTCAAATCAAATCAAATCAAATCAAGCCCGCTATACAGTGTTGCATGACTTTGCGAGTGTCCTACAATCTATAGGAGGTTAAAAATTTCTCGGGACCGTATTTTTTAAAAATCCTTCGGATCTAGGCAAAATTAAAAAAAAAATTAAACGGCTTAGAAGAAATAAATTTTAAGCAAAACTCGAAGAAACCTTTCAACCTCTCGGATTTGTCTTAAACATCTTGAAAAAAAAACTAGGAAAAATTATTTTTTTTAAAATTCTTTTTTCCTGGTTTTTTTTTCAAGGTTTTTAACACAAATCCGAGAGGTTGAAAGTGTTTTTTCGAGTTTTTAAGACAAATCCGAGAGGTTGAAAGGGTATTTTCGAATTTTTAAGACAAATCCGAGAGGTTGAAAGGGTTTTTCCGAGTTTTGCTTGAAGTTTTTAGAAGTTTTTCAGGATCTATAAATTATACGGTCCCGGAAACCCTCTAAAAGCTTTAGGAGAAACTCGGAGCAAATGACAATAAATAATCCAGGAAGTGTGTTTAAGCCAACAAATATTCTTCACGGAAATTGAAGTAGGAGAGGCAAGGGGCGGTTGGGAAATTGTTAGGGGGTTGTTGAGGACTTATAAATAATGAGAATGGTTTTAAAAATTAAAAAAATAATGATCGTCGAAAGAAGACTAGAGACATGATTTTAAAACTTAAAGGCGACGCACAAATAATTTTCATGGACGGAAGAGGGTAACAAAATTTGTGGTTATGTCACTGACCGAATAACGTAAAAAGCGTAGATGCGTCAAATTTTTGTTTCTTTTTTAAATCTTCCAAATAAACGAAGCTTTGCGAGAAATGAGTGTATTTTTTTTAAATAAAATTGTTGAAAGTGGATTAAACTGAGCACTTTTTTGGCTAATAAAAAAAAATGATAAAAAATACATTTTGGTGATTCAAAAATTCCATCTTTAAAATTAATAATAATAATAATAATAAGTAGTGGCCAAATAAATTCAGAATCGGACAATTAACAATAATAGTGTCAAAAAAATTTTTTTTTTCTTTTTTGTAAAAAAAATCAAACATACATCATCATATTGAGTGTGTCCAACTCTGTTATCAACGAAATTGATCTGTTTTATACCAGTTTCAGCAAGGAGATATTTTTTTTAGAAAATAAAAGTAATAAAAATCAATTAGCTAACTTACATATTTACAGAAATAAAATTACTATAAGAATTTTTGATATTTTACTAATTTTCAATTTTTTTTTTATATTGAGAATTTGTGGTTAAAAATAATAATAAATAAATTACTACTAGATTAGGGTGCTCGGTAAAAAATTAATAATCATGGGAAAAATGAAGAAAAATTGTCAAAAAATTTGATAAAAAAATAAGAAATGGCATAAAAATTTGTATGGGACCTTAAAACTATCGTTGAAGTCATCAAGAAAGTTTCTATGCCTTCAAATTCAATCGAAACTAATCCACCTAACCTCAAAAACTTCACTGCTACATAAGATTGTTTGCAAGAGATTAGAAATGTTGAGGAGCATTTATTATCTGTCTCCGTCTCCTGTAGAGGAGCATTTATTATGCGATCCAAAAAAAAAAATATACCCTAAATTTTCAAGCGCCCATTTGTCAAGGTCTAATTGAATATTATCTGGTAAGGGGAGAGGGTGGGGCGTTCAAAACTATAAGGCGAAAGTATACGTGGGCTTCACAAGTACTTTTCCGCACAGGAAAATGATTTCTTGTTCTTTTTAAGAAAAGGGCAGCTTTTAACAGCGCCTTCCTAAGCGCAACTTAGACTAACGATTGCGATCACGATTGAAAGCTCTCGACCAATGAGAACAAATCGTTGAGCGATAGGGACAAAAAAGCTTTGATCTCATTGGTCGAGGAAGCCCAATCGTAATCGCAATCGTGAGTCTGAATTGGACTTTACTCGGGAAAAAAAAACTCAAGTGATTGAGCTGGAATCCACAAAGGGACCTGCACGCTGGGAAAGTTCCGTGCATCGGGCTTGAAAATTGCGAAACTTTTGATAGATTTTTTTTATTTTTCCCGATGGGAAAGCCCTTGAGGGGAAAAACTTTTCACAAATCAAGCGTTTTTCAATGTCAGGTGGGGTATTCTTTTGTATCTTACGCCCGTATTTATGCAATATACGACGTTTGAAAATTTCTACCGAACCGGACGGCGTTAGCCAAGGCTACGCACAGATCCACATACCACGCGATCAAGCAGACAACTGAACCATCGATCGATCAAATGTTTGCGTGTATGTGATTCAAGCACCACCCAGCCATCATCTATGCAGTGTAGCTCGACTTCCTAAGTGCGCTAGGATCCATGGGCGGGATTAACAAATTTTAGAGACCGCATTTTTAACGTTCTTCAATGTTTTGAATTTTTTTTTTAAATTCAGTAACAGCTTAGAAAAAAGGGTGGTTTTTTCATCAATTTTTAAATATTTTTAAGCCTTGCTTAACTTGCAGAAACGAAAACGTAGTTTCCAGGATCGACATATATTAAAAAAGGTTTTAATAATATTTTTTTTTTCGAATTTCTAGAGGGTCCACAAATGGTTTTCGCCAAGTGGATGTTGGTGGAGGGGTCGAGGGGGGTTTTGAAATTTCTAGCTAAGCACTGATCGAACTTTTAAGGAGCGATTTGCAAGAAAAGCCAACGTAAAAGCGAATTATATGTAAACACGCTCAGAGAGGATATAAAGTCTGAAACCGTGCAACAACATTTCTGAAATATAAACAAATGTATTAACAAAAAAAAATTAAAATAGTAAATGATGGTGTGTTTGAAAACTTCCAGATTATTTAAAAGTCACAAGACTTTGTCCTAATTTAATTTTTATTATTATTATTTTGTTTTAATTACAACGTGTTTTTTTTTTAGCTTTCAACTTGGATGAATAATTTTTACCAAAGTTTATAAATATATTATTTTTATTTTAAGTAAACAGGCTTATAAATAAATTTCACTAACGTTTTCTTTTTTCTCAATTAACAATTTTTAAAGTTGGTCATTAAAATTTACTGTAAAGATGTTTTTCTTTTTTGTTTTCTTGTATATATAATATTTATTATAAAGTAGAGCAAATTGGATAATTTTATTTGGAAGCCATTCATTGCTAGAATGTAAATTGTAAAACGACGTTCTTTATGGGCCCTATCACAGAATCCGATACGAACGGTTCGAATCGTGAACGCAGTGTTGTTGTTGTTTGTATAAAACATTGAGTTTACGATTGGAACCATTCGTATCGGACTCTGTGATAGGGCCTTATATTTGTAAAATGTAATTACTTACAAACTATTTAGGAATATCAATAGTTTTACTATAAATTTGAAAAGCCTTTGCGATATTTTCATTGTTTTTCACTCACCAAAAACAATTTAATACTGTTTTGTTGGGTTTGCTTCTGTTCAAACATTAAATTGATTTTTGTTTTTGCATAAACATCAGTACGTGTTTGTAAATTCAACATTTTAATTTTAATAAATTGACAGAATAATTGAGTTTTTGTCAATATCTTCTAATTCTTAGACATTTTTGGATAGCATTGTGTGGTTTTGCAAAGACAAAACAAAGTGTTTAATATTTTTTTTTGAGTTTTGGTGGTTTGTCGAAAACGGTTGTCAAACAAAAAGAAACGCAAAGACAAGGGGTGGGGGAGGGGGGGCTACAAAAACGGAAAACGGTGGTCAAACAAAAAGAAACGCAAGGAGAAGGGGTGGGGGGAGGGGGGGGGGCTACAAAAACGGAAGTCAAACAAAAAGAAACGGAAGGGGTGGGGGAGCTACAAAAACGGAAAACGGCAGTCAAACAAAAAGAAACGCAAGGAGAAGGGGCTACAACGTTCTGTCTATAACTCTGTTTTCCGCAGAAGGGGGAGAGCGAAAGGAGGGTTATTTTTCCAAGCTACTGTACGTTTACAGTTTTCTAAAATGTCCTTTTGCTCGTTTAGCAATGAAAAATTAAATTGTTGTCCATAAATCTGCGTCCAATTGAAATTGATTTCAAATACAATCCTTTGACAACTACGAACAGAGAAAAAAATAAATAAATCTGTTAAAAAAAATATAATTTTATAGAAAATACATTAATTTTTTTCTTAATTTATGTATTTTTAATCTATTTGAGATTGTCAAAGGATTATATTCGAAATCAAATTCAATTGAAAGTCAATTTTATGTACAAGAATTTAATTTTTCATGGCTTGGACCATATTCAGATTGATTGGAATAGTCTGCCTAAGTCTGACAGAAACCCATTTGTATGAAGGAGGGACGAAGTGGTGGTCCGATTGGATTTTGATGTATGGACCGGTTATGAAAAATCATATTCTAAATACATTTCGAATTGTCACAAAAGGAATACCGAATTGGGCTCTGCTTTTTCTTTCAAAATCGAATCCTTACAGGATTATGGGAGACATAAGCAGATAGAGTAGAAAGCAGGCCAAGGTTAATGAGCGGTGGTGTTGGGAGAGGGGGTGTGGGAGTAGGAATGATTAACTTCCGATGCATTTTTTTACCGATTCTTTTTCAGAATTGATGGAAAAACAAGAATTGAATAAATTATTTTATGTATTTTAGCTGATAAGAAATGGCAAAATTAATTGGAATTCTGTATTTTGTGACAATTTCCCAACATTTTGTAGTAATTTTTTTTCCGAAATTTCATTTTGTAAATTTTTGAAATTTTCAAAAAAAAAAATCTAAAAAAATTTCGAGTCTTGAGAAAAAATTGTTTTTAAAAAAAAGTACTTCGGTTTCAGGAAAACCAAAAATCACACATTCTTTAGGATCCTTTTATCTATCAAAAACCGTTTACCGTAAGTCGATAGGACAAAAATTACGAGTGTGACAAAGGATTATTCAAATGTCGGATCCTTAAAAATTGAATCCTTTTTTCTCGGAAACGGCTACAAGGATTTTCATGAAATTTTGAATCTTATAGTTTTCGGGGACGAGGAATCGATATCCGATGTCCTTTTTGGGGAAAAAAGGATTTTTCAAGGACCTCGTCCTTATACCGCCCAAACCGTACCCCCCTCCTCAAAAAGGACACCGGATATCGACTCTCCGTCCCCGATAACCTCTAGATTCTGAATTTCAGCCCGATCGAAGGACTTGAATTTTTCGTCCTTAAAAAAAGTACAGGGGTCCCCCTTGCGATTTTTTCAATTTTTTTATACGTCTCCGATTTTGCTGAAATTCGACATAGAGGTGTTTTTCGGGCCTCTGATTAAGAATCCGTTGTCCGTTTGCCGATATCATTAATGGTTTGGGCGGTACAGGGGGCGGAGGTGTGGAATTTTCACTTGCTGTTTATTCGAAAATGCAACTGTATAACATTTAAAGTTTCTAGCTAAATCCTTTTGGAAGTTATTCTGTTGACGGACAGACAGATGGACGGACAGACAGGCAGGCAGACTGACAGGCCGACCGACAGATAGACAGACAAATAGACAGACAAACAGACAGACAGACCGATAGACAGACAGATAGACAGATAGACGGACGGACATGCGGAAATCAAAATCTTTTGTCATCCCTAAAGCGGCCCCTACACGTTCAATCTTGCAGTCAATCATCGCATGCTGTGATGTGAACAAGCTCTAAACGACCAAAAGGACTATTTACAAAACTGTAAACGTTGGAAAAACACCCTCCTTCCGCTCTATCCTTTTTGCGCAAAGCAGACTTGTAGGCAGGCCATTTTTGCCTCCCACCCCCTCTTCACCTTGCCATTTATTTTTGTTCAACATCCGTTTTCCTTTTTTCGACAAACTAGCAAAACTAAAAAAAAAAACAATAAATAAATAAAATTTATCACATTTTTCAAGACAAAATCTGCCTTAAAGAAATTTAGCCTTCATTTTCTACTGATAAGAAATAATTGTTATGTAAGTTTTGTACTTGTGATCGTCAAAAAAAAAGAGTTAAATTGAAATGAAATGTCAGACAGTTTCATTTAGTCACTTAAAATGTTGAATTCTTGCTCTTTGAGTTTGAAATCTTTGTACCCATCAAATTACAACTTAGATTTCGTATAAGGAAAGTTACCCGTTTTTATCTAGGCTAGATATATATTTCTATAACAAATAAATTACCTCTTTTTATTTATTTTTTTTTTAAATATATTTAAACCAATTCATTTGGTTCATGCTATTAATGCTAGACTGCAAAAAAAGGGCATTATTAGGGAACAAACCTAAAAAAAAAAAAAAAAACTCAATCCAAAAAGGAAAATAAAAACAAAAGCACAAATAAAACTTTTTTATTTCAATTTGATTGGTAAAAACACGCGCACACAAATGAAGAAATTTAAAAAAAATAAAATAAAACAATAATTAAATCAAACTGTAAAATAATTAAATATAAATTAAGATACGTATATTAAAAAAAAATCCTTTTTAAGCTGTTTGTTTGTAATTAATGTACATGTGTATTAATTTCTTTGCTAGTTTATTTTATCAATAATAAATGTATGTTCTTTTATAGCAATTATATTTTTTTTTTTAATGGTTATAGAATAACAATAATAATAGTAGTGGTACTTAATTATGGTAAATTTTTGTTTCTTTTTTTTTTTTTTTTTTTAAGTTTAATATCGACGTTTTTATTTTAGCTTATTTTTTCAAGATGAAATTGATATAATTTAGACATAAAATTGCTTTTAGTGTTTTTTTTTTTGTGTGTTAAACGTTATTTGCTTTAGCAATGATTTCTTTTTTTTTTAATTTTTAAACGAAATACTAGTAATTTTTCCAGAAATGCAGAAACGCGCCAATATTTAGACAATAATTTTTAACAATTCAACGCAAAGATGGTTGCTTTTACCTTTCTTTGGATGTTTGACCGTTTGACGAGCCACAGAAACAAAACTAGCATAGAAATTTAGCCTGTTTTTGTTAATTCATACGAAATAAATTTCTATGCAAGTTTTGCCCCAGTGATCGCCAAAGAGTTAGGCCCTGATTACGATTGAGCTTTCAAAGAGTTAAGCCCTGATTACGATTGAGCTTTCAAAGAGTTAAGCCCTAATTACGATTGATTGCGATTACGATTGATTGCGATTTCGATTGACTGAGGCTATTTAGATTTAGGCTGTTTAGGGGGGTCCCCCACTTCCTCGTCTTGCCTGTAATTTTGACAGTTTCGTTCATGGCCTGGCGCCTGGATCGGCTAATCTAAACAGCCTCATTGCGATTACGATTGATCTTCCTCGACCAATGAGATCAAAGCTTTCATTTTCCTATCGGTGAAATATTTGATCTTATTGGTCGAGAAGCTTTAACCATTAATGGCAATCGTTAGTCTGAATTGGGCTTCAGCCGTTTGACAGTTATTAGTGAATGTCACCATGGCCAAAAGACATTGAAAAAATGACGCATAACCGATCAAATTTAGATCGAAGATTTTTTGTGACTTTTGTTTTTAGTATTTCTTATCGCTTATCATTTAAAACACATTTAAAGTACTTATTTATATCGATTAATTAAGCATTTTTTTTATTCAATCGAAGTAAAGTTATTCTTGCATCCCAATAAGTGTGTTCGCTACTGCTGTGAAAAGTGGGAGAGGGGGTGGTGGTGGGAAGAAGGTGGGGGGTTTTGAGACAATTTTTAGCCACAGTGAAAGCACCCATAAGCGGATACTTAAGGAACGAAAGCTTCTGTCCGCCTATAGAAGATGTGCACAAAGAAAGCTTTCACTGTAGTGTGTCCAGCAAATAGCAAAACAACTATTGTTCTTCCACAAAAAAATTAACCCATTAACGCCAGCCGTACACAAACGAGTACACCGGACATATCTGTGGTAATAAGTTGAAGTAGCTTAAGACGATTTTCAGGCGATACCAAACTGATTCGTATTTGCATTAACAAACAGATCACTTTGGCTCAGCCTGAAAATCGGCTTAGGTTACTTGAACTTTTACCACAGATATAAGCACATTATTATTTTCTTTTTGATTTGGTCTATTTTATAACTGTAAATTGGTTCTTGTGTTAAAAATATTCCCATAGGCGTTAATGGGTTTTTAAAAAAAAACTTAAGTTTACTCAGCCCATAAAATACATTTTCATATTGTAGATTTTATAAAATCGATTAAGGATTTTCATTTAAAAAAATCATTAAAATAAGTACTGGGCAAAAAATATATTATATAGAAAGTGATTAATAAATAAACAATCATTAAAAAGCATAAATATTATTATTTTCTTTATAAAAAGTAACAAAAAAAAATATTAGAAATCAAATTACGTAAACAATTATAACAAATAAAAATACAAGTTTGTTACAACAAAAAAAAATCACACACAAAATATTAAAAATTATAATCGTTTAGAATTGGGTGATTAATTCTTATTTACTAATATTTAAATGTAATTTATATGTTTCGCACAGTATTTTTAGTTTGGGGTTTTTATGTTTTTCTTTGTTTAATTCTTGAGATTTTCTCAATTAACCTTGGAGGTGGCAGTTCAAAAATCATAACACGCGATATCATAAGATTTCAATTAAAAACACTGTGAAACCTGTATAAATCGGACAAATTCCTGGTACCAGCGAGGACAGTTTTTACAGTACAAAGCGTGGTAGATGGAAGCTGTCAAAAATGAATTTGACAAATCTGTAGAAGAAAAAATTGTAGTTAGTCGAAGGAAACAATACGACGTGTCGTGTCGCATTACCCACAAAGTTTTTTTGTTTTACAAAACGAAAAAAAAAGTAAAACATTTTGTTTTACAAAAATCAGTCGTATGCATGCGGAAACTTTTATACGCACGAAATACACACGTTCTAGGGATGCGTTAAGATTATTAGCCAGAATTTACGATCATATTGTTTAGGCCTCCATCTAGAATTTCAACTATTGAACTTCATTTTATACACTTAACGTTAATTACTTAGTAATATTACTATATTTCTTTTTAAATATATATGTATATATAGATATTATATGTATTTATTATTAGTGATTCTTTTTTTTCTGTTTTTTTTTTTTTAATTTTTTTTTTGGTCCGAATTGCGATTAGAGGAAGATTGTAAGTGCATCACATACATATAGATGTAAAAATTTTTGTTTCCTTAAAATTTATTGTATAATATAGTTTAGATATACATAAACAGTTAAATATGGTGATTGAAAATTTAGAATTTCGTAAGTGTAAGCTCGACGTAACAAAATAGAGTTGTATACAATAGTTGTGGTTTCTTTTTTACTTTCGTGATCTTTAATTTATCACTTATGTTGGGTGAATATGTTTTAACCACAACGATTTGCAATAAGAGGGGGGGGGGGGTGGTTTAGTATATCAGTTTGGGAAAAGCTACGAAAAGCACGTTTGAAAATTTTAATTTGACATTTGGTATGCCGAATCTCTGCAAAACTAGTGATAGTTTTCCACAAAGCTTTGGAAAACTTAAGTTTTACAAAGCTGCGACTGCTATTCGCAAATCTACACCATTTGTATGGTGAATCTATGCAAAACTAGTGATAATTTTCCACAAAGCTTTGGAAAGCTTAAGTTCTACAAAGCTGCGACCGCCATTTGCAAATATACACCATTTGTATTATTGCAGTTTCGTAACCATAAGGTGAGGGGAAAGGGGGGGGCGGGTGGTTTTCTTTTATGAAATATTTTTCAGTAATATTATATAAAACGAAAAGTTTTTCAAATTATCTAAAAATCCACTGAGATAGTTTTAGAATAAGTTGTGATAGTTTTATTCATAAATATAAACTTGATGAACGGACGAATTTAATAATTAAGTGCAACAATTATAGATCAACATTTCAAAATGCAGCGTATTTACAAAACAAAAAAAAAAAGCTCCGAAAAAAGCACACGCACACACTCGCTCACGTGGACTTGTTGTTGTTTTTTTGAATGGAATAAACGAGATAGAATAAGAATGGATTGGCAAGTGTGCACTAATTCACTATGCAAACTGCTTTTAACACATTGACTGCTAGTGATAGCCAGTGATGTTTCCCTGAGGGCCATGGCTTGCAAAAACTATTTATGTTGAAAACATCACAAATCAGAAAGAAAATGCCTTGGCATTTCTTTGAACATTTCCAAAATTTGGAGGGGGGGAGGGGGCTGTCAACGTGTTAAGTGCTCGGGAGTTAATTTTTAATCCAAAAAAATTGACGACCATAAAACCAAAATTTGCATAGAAATTTAGACTGGATTTTCTATTCATACGATATAAATTCCTTTGCAAGTTTTGTCCCTGTGGTCGTCAAAGAGTTAAACGTGTTCAGAGTACTTGTGTGTAGTTTTCATAACAGATTACACAATACGATTAATAATATTGTTGTTCGTTGAAGGTTTATCGCTAGAAACAGAGAGGGTGTGCGTGTGTGTTTATGCCTTACTAAAATCAGGGGAAATTTTTCTTTAAATTCTTGTCTCGGTGACATTTTTCTCATCACTGGTATTCCGTTGATTATTACTACTATTATTATTGTTATTATTTAACAAATTTCTTGATTGATTTGCATTATTCGATGGATCTTCATCAATAAATGAGATCTCCGATAGATTAGCCGATGTTGTTGGTACAGTTTGTTGTATATTACCAGTATTTGTACTAGTATATGATGAGGAAACTGGTAAATACGCTTGAACACGTGGCTGCAATAAATTCTGATTATATCCGGATGGTGATGTCGCCTGTTGACCGCCCAATATTCCGGTATGGCTACGTGAGCTCCTTAGACTATGCAAACTATGGACAGAGCGGCGTTCATTTAAATCCTCCAGTGTTGATCGAAATGCACGAATAACGCGAAGCTGTGAAAAAATTGATTAGAAAACAAAAAAACCAAACAAAAATTAAATCAAATAAATCAAATAGCTAAAAAGCAATTAAAATATTAATATCAATATATTTAATATGTAAGAAAATACTACAGCAAAAATTTTTTTGTTAATAAATAATAAATCAAATAAAATATTATACTAATTTTACGGGAATAAAAAAATAAACAACAAAATACTACACGCTTAAAGACACAACATTCAAAAATTTAAGAAATCAATAGAAAATTAAAAAATTAAAAAAAATCATAATTTCAGAGAAAGAAAAAAAAATCAAATAATTAATTATATTTCACGTTTGATTTTATAATTAATTATTTGTGAGTTATAATTTTCTCTTTTCATAGTTAATAAATTCAAAAACAATTTCAATTTTAATCAAAATAAATGAAAAATAATTTTCTCACGCCACATAAAAGTGATTGAGGTTAAAAATTGAGTCAAAAAATCCTTTTTGGTTTTCTTTCTTTTGAAAATGGCAACACCAAAAGTAAATAAACGGGGAAAAAATCCAAAGGAAACAAAAAAAACAAAATTCGTCTCCATGAGACCAACGTTATGTTTTTTTTTTTGCTAGAGTTGTTCTTTTTTTTTTTTTTTTGCTAGAGCAAGGGGGTGGGGGGAGGTTAGGCACAGCGTCGCAACAAGGGTTGAGGCACGAAATTTCTACTTGTCAAAATATAAACGCATAGAAAAGGTTTCAAGAAATAAACAACTAACAGTCGATGCAAACAAGTGAGTTTTTTTTGTTTTTTAGTTTAGTTTTTTAAATATTTTGCTGTTTTAAACCGTCCCCCGCCTCCCCCCTACCCTTTTTAAAATCCATTTGAAGGTTTTTCATCGAGCCAAAACTCGAAACTATTTGAAAGCTTTTCGAAAGCTCTTCGGGAACTTTTTTTTTCGTCCTCGCAGCGAATTTGATCGTGGCATAAAGTAGCCAAGCCATACACGTTCCGGTTTATCGAAGTGAAAGAAACCCGAACGTATGTGGCAATCACCTGCGCAGGTCTTGTACTGCGGTTATCTTTTTTTTAAAATTAAATTAAGTTAAATTAAGTTGGTCTCATCAAGCTTTCAATAACAACAAAAATTATTAGGATTAAAATTAAAACTAAATCATTATTAAATAAAATTAAATAGTATAAATATGGATGTTAATTTAACAAATTCTTTAAAATCAGGGATCATTAATTTTCCCAAAACATTTTTTTTTTCATTTGTAATTTTCCCAAACATTTTTATTTTTCATTTTTAATTTTTCCAAACATTTTTCTTAAGCGAATTTTCCCTAATTCCTGTTACTTAAAGGGATGTTTCTTAATCGTGTAAACTTATCTCTAGAACGCGCGTATTTCCGTTTTTTTTTTCAGAAGTTTGATAAACTACCTGCCTATTGAACTTTGCCTAAGGCATAAAATCCCAACTACATGCGAGTTTTGTCACAATTCTTTAATTCTATAAATCTCCTGCAGGATATCTATCATTTAAATGTTGAAACAATTTTTTAAATTGGGAAATTTTAAAACTAGATTATATATGGATGTCAAATTTCTTGGCTATGAGTAAAAAAAAAAACAGAAATCATTGTTTTTTGATGCAACGCACAAAATTTCATAAATCGTCGTAGTGTTTTCTTTAAACCTCAAAAATATTTTAATACCTTCAAAGTAGGAGGAAAAGGTGAGTGTGTTTCTTGGACAGCGCCGTAAATTTTCGCTCCTCAAAATTGAGTTTAGGCACTTGGTACACCGAATGCGAATTCGCATCGCATTTCGAAAAAGTTCAAGTTTACCACGCGATCTTATATTGTATGTCATCTACATGAGCTCTAATTTTGTATTACATAACAATGCGGTCTCCCCAAAATTGCAGTGTCTACAAAATTAGAACTCATGTAGATGACATATGATATAAGATCGCGTGGTAAACTTGAACTTTTTCGCAATGCGGTGCGAATTCGCATTCGGTGTGCCAAGTGCCTTACATTTTTTTTGCAATAAATGCAATTTTGTGCGATGTTGATGTGAAAGTGTAAAAAAAAATATTAACGATAACTCAAAAACCTTGACTGGTTTCTAATTTAAAATCTAAAGCTCCTAATTTTTTCCACTAGGTTTTCAATTTTAATGCCAAATATATAAAATTTAACTACAAATTAAAAAAAAAACAAAAACTTAAAATTGTTTAACAAAAGAAAAATTACTCAAAACCGCGAAAAATGAAATATTGGCATGGTTTCGAAATTTGTTGGACAAATCGAATCGCTCAATCACAATCGAAACATGTAAAATCCCAATTGGTTACCAATTAGACACAAATAAGTCATCGTAGTTTTTTTTATCGCATTTCTAAGTCAAATTTCACAAAAATTAAACGCGATTTTTTTCTAACAAAAATTCTAACTGGCGATTTTTTCAGAAAGTTTTAGATTTATTGTTAGTACTGTTATTAAAATGAAAATTGAAGTTAAGAGAAATGATTAATGAATATTTTTTTTGATTTGGTCCAACATACCAAGAAACTGTAGATGAAAAGCAACTAGAATTAAGATGAGAAATGTATAGCGAAAAGAAATGAAAAGTTTTTAGATTTAGACAACAAAAATTAGTGACTTTCATGGAACATAATGAATGGCAATTTGGATTTCCAGAAAAATAAGTGAAATACTGATTTGAGAATACATGATGGAAGAGGGAGAGGGGAGTTTTTGGGCAATCCAAGTCTAGTGACCTAATAAAAGGCACGTCAATGGAAGATTTAACGAGGATTTTGACTTTTAGCCGGGACCAAAAACTTTTCGCATGGCGGAAGGATTTCATGAATGGATTTTGAAAACCTTTTATTAAGTTTTATCGGTTTTTCAGCATTTGAAAGAGCTTTCATGAATGACTAGGAATGAGATTTCATCAATGTTCGAGGCCTACAACAATTTTTCGCGTGGAAAGGGATTTTTGTGAATTTCTAGAAGCTTTGGTGAATTTTGAAAAGCTTTTATAAAGTTTTATCCGTTTTAATTTTAAAGCATCTCATTAATGTCTGGGAAAGCTTTAATTTAAATTTATTGGTTCTTCTATTCCCACACTCCGCTACTGAAAATTTCGACCAGTTAAATTAATTTTTAACGTCTAACTAAACAAACGAAAATGTAAAAAAAAATGTATCCGAGAGATAAAAATTAAACGCGAAAAATAAATAAACATAGCCTATTTAGATAATAATGGATAGATTTACTATTATTTCTGATCTATATTAATAAATTTTTGTGAATAGATAAAAAGTAGTTTATATATATAAGCAATCTTCCGTTTATGCATGCCTATTTAACGATTAGTTATACGAAATTTATAGGAAATTAAAAAAGTTCTTTTTTTTACCACCAAGCATAAGAAAAATGTAATGAAAAATCATAGAGAATTTAGATAGGATTTAATGACCATAAAATGGATATTTGTGGACGATTATTAATTAAATAAAACAATAAAATTAAATAAAACAATAAAATTCAAAATGAAAAGATTTGATAAAATGAAAATAAATAAATTTATCACACACACACATACACATATAAACAAACAAACAAATTCATTCACAAGCTTACCGCACACCAATAACTACTGTAAGATGTTAGTAGATACAAACAAACAAAAACTAAATAAAAATCTACAAAACAAAAGTTAGTAATGAATGGATTAGGCAATTATTGTTAGGATTAGAATTTTTTTTATGGCTTGAAACAGAAATCTCCATCATTTTCACATTAGAAATTTCGAAATAAAAAATCATAAAATCGTTTTTCAGAAATTTTCAGAAACTACGCGTTTAAAAAAAAGGTGGGTGAGGAGGCGAGTAAGTTTTATAGAATTTTGGAAATTTCATGAAGGTTTTATTAAAATTTTGAAGAGCTTTCAAGGATTTTACAGAGCTTTCAAGGAGTTTACAGAGCTTTCAAGGATTTTACAGAGCTTTCAAGGATTTTAAAGAGCTTTCAAGGATTTTAAAAAGACCTTTCAAGGATTTTAAAGAGCTTTCAAGGATTTTAAAAAGACCTTTCAAGGATTTTAAAGAGCATTTTTGAACTTTTGTTGGCCTTTCGCAAATTTTAAAGAATTTTCAAGGATTTTTCTCCAGATTTAATGGATTTTTGCGTATAATATTTAAAAATATTGAAATCTTTCTGCTTCTTTTTATGGTGACGACCAATCAAAACGCAGTGAAAAGTTGAAAAGAATGATTTGTAATATACAAGCTTGATACTTTTATGGATTTTTGTCGATTTTGTGCAAATTTTGAAGACATTTTGAAGATTTTCAAGCGCTTTTACGAATTGAACGGCTCGCAACAAGAACAGGTTAATTCCACTTTTGGAAAAAGGTGGTAACTTTAAAAATTTAAAAGATTTTCTGCCGTTACAAATTGGTATATTCCAAGCAACCAGATAAGGCATAATGCCTTAGATTAGGGCGTGGTGTCTTAAAATTTGTCGTTTTTTAAGACACCACGCCCTAATCTAAGGCATTATGCCTTATCTGGTTGCTTGAAATTGTATGATTATGGTGGCAAAACATGTGTCTACGCCATAAGTGAGAAATTTTATTTTTATGGAGCTTGAAAATTGAATTTTGAAAACGTTTTTTTTTAAATTTTCGAAAAATACCAAAAATTGCTGCAAGTCCATCAAATTTCTGGAAGCTTTTGTAGGTTTTGAAGAGCTTTCATGATTTTCTGTCCAATTGCCAGAGATTTAATAAATGTAGAGAGTTAAAAATCACTCAGACACAATGCCAAATGCTTTGGCGAGGAATTTTGAATTTTTTTAAAAGGTTTTTAGGAAAAAAATCGCTTTTTTATACTACAGTAGAATCCCGATAATTCGTATTTCAAGGGACCAGGAAATTCATACGAATTAGCGGGATATACGAATTATCGGGGTACGAATTATCGGGATTCTACTGTAATAACTTTCACGTAACTTTTCAAATGTGGAGATTTCTGTAAATTTTTTAATGTTATTGTTTTGTTAAAATGTATTAAAAAGTAGGACCACAACCAAACTAAAAAAAAAATAGAAAATAAAAAGTAAAAAACAAAAACAAGACAAAAATACAAGACATAAATTGTGAAGAAAGTAAAAAGACAGTGAAAAATAGAAAATAGAAATAAAATTTGATAGTTACCAGTTGTTTTTTTTTTTTTTGATATTTAAATCAATGTTAAAATTAGTAATTAATATTTTTCTTTGTAAAATGAAAAAGAAATATAGAAACATACACACTTTTTTATGAAAATTGATTTTACAAGTTATTTTTTTCTTTCTTTGTTTGTTTTTAAAATCTAGACTTTTTCGTTTTTACTACACAATATCGGTTCGACAATTTTTTTTTCTCGTTTTTTTTTTTTATAATTTTCAACACACTCAACAACTCCGTAAACGAAATGTGATTAAAAATACTTACCAGTACTTAATAATACTCATTTACAAACATTTTTGTTTTTCATATATACATACTTTAATTTGTGTTAAAGATATTATGACAAAATTTTCTGTAATTTTAACACATAGAAATAAATTTTCTACTTATTTCGCTTTTTTTTAAAAAATTCATTATTCATCCAAGTAGTTTTTCATGTTAGAATCGCTTTCTACTTAAAATAAGTAAGTAATATTTTCAATAGAAAAAGACATTCTTATAACAAATACGATTTAGTAAAATGAAAATATACTGTTTTTTGGCTGTGTTGTTTTACAATGTTTAAATGTAGCAAACGAAAATTTAAGAACACAAATAAAAGTAATTTAAAATGCAGTTTTTTTTTGTGTCATCACACAAAAATTTTAATATAATCTATATTAAGATTTTTGTCAGACAAAAACAAAGTTTGTGAAACGGGCGAAGGGCCCTTGATAAAAGGTTACTCTAAACCATCAAATTTTCCGGAAATGGTCAAAATTTCGACACACCCACATCCACCCCTTGGTAAGACCAACCCATCACTCCTCAGGGTTACATACAACTGTAAAAAATCGCGATGAAGAGTAAAGGGGGAGCAGGGTTTAAAACGCGAAATTTAACGTCTAAAAGATGGTGGTCTTCACCAACTCTGGGTTAAAAAATTTGATAGTTTCAAATGTTTATTCGCTCTAACAAGTGCCAATAGAAGTGGAGTGCGTTTGAAATTAGAATTAATAGCAAAACAAAGTCTTGCTTTCCAGTTTCATGTTCGGTGAGGTGTTTTTTCTGATTTACGAAGAAAAAATACAGTCAATCCTTTAACACGTTGGCTGCCAAAGCCTTTTCAGGATTTTGATCGTGCAGTGCCAACGTCTTTTCACGATTTTGGTCACCTGAGGCCAACTTTTTTTTGTTATTTTTTGTTTCTTTGTGCCTAAAAATCATTTTTGACTACTCGCGACTTTATTATTGGTCCTAATTTTGCAGTTATAACGGTTTTTTTGTGTGGCCTGGGAGAACATAAAACATCCTGTGGGGCTACGTCGCACGAAAATGTGCGACGCGGCCTCAGGGTAACATTTGGGTGTCGCACGAAAACGTGCGACATGGCAGCCAACGTATTAAAAGCTGGAATCATGCGCGAAATTAGAAAATTCGTAGCGTTAGACAGATTTCACTGTACAAATAACAATCCCAAACAGCATTTATGTCGACCGTGACGTTAGCGGTTGACATAAATGCTGTCCGGGATGCCTCATTTCACAATGACAACAATTAAATGTATTGTCAATGACTTTTTTTTAAGAGATCAAACATGGCAATGCCTATTTATAATTAGTAAAGACTATAATCCAGAGCGTGGCCAACGGAACATGTAAAAATGGCTGCCAAACTGTAAAACGGGCGCGAAAATCTTTGAAAACTTTATTAATTGTCAGAAATATGTATCAAAGTAACTGAAATCTGTTAATATAAGTACAGAATTCCAGACTGAGGTATTTTTCACAAAAAAAAATAATGGAAAATCGCAGTTATTTTAATTAATTGAAATAAACGTTTATAGACTGTTCTAATCTGATGAAAAAAAAAACTGTTCTAACATCTAATCGACTGTTCTACTCAGTATATGCTCATTGATTAATCGTTGCCAATTGGCAACACTCTGGTTTACCGTAACTCTAAAGGAGCATCCAAACGATCAATGTTACTTGAAACATGAGTCATTCAAGTAAAATTGTCAAGTAACATTGAACGTGTGGAGGCGCCTTAAGATTAGCCAAGCTGAGCTTTAAGATACGATATGGAGGTTAAAAAGATGAAAATTTAAATTAAGAATAAAATAATGATTCTTTTTAAATGGTAGATAAACACATTTCCAGGTGTAGTAATTTTATTTAAAATCTTTTATGAACTTTTTTTTAAAAAACAGATAAAATTTGAAGAAAAAAAAACAAACAAACAATAAATAATTAACGAAATAACCACACATTGAATAAAAGAATATTCAGGGGGGGGGTTAAGAATTACTATTCAAACGTAGTTTTCGTTTATTATTAACGACAAGAAAAATTATTAATGACAAAAACAAATCTCCCTTACGGTTATATTCTGTAAATAAAAGTTTATATATATCGCTAAAAGTATGAAATATTGAGAGAAAAAAAATCGGTAATCGTTATATAAAAAAAAAACGTACGAGTACAATCAACAACAAGTAAAATTACTGCTAAAATCTATTAGCTAATGGGGTAGTGTGTGGAAGCGCGGGAGAGGGGGGGGGGGCGGTTGTTTAGGGGGAAACTACAAATATAATGGAATTTTAATCGTTGTCTACTATCTCGTGAATAACTAATAAGGGTGAGAGTGAAAAGCCAACAATATGAGGGAGTCTAGAGAGAAACAATTATGTAGTAAACAAATTTAGGTTCAACAAAAAAGAAAAATTGGAAGAAAGAAAAAAAAACAAACAAATGTCTCAATTAAAATCACAAGTTTGGCAGCAATGGAAAATTCGTACAGAAGAGTGGAATAACATTTTGGGCACACCGTCTCGTTCTTCTTCACTAAAAGTTAAAAGTTGTGAGAAATCATTGTTAAAATTCAGTAAATTTGAAACTGAGGGGGAGGGGGACGATTGTATAAGAGGACATCGGAATGCAAACTGACAGACAGACTAAAGCTGCCCACAAATGACCAACCTTGTTGCCAATTTGCCGTTTCGGTAGAATTGAGCTAAAATTTTTGTAGAAATGTAAAGTGCAGGCACGTAACTCTAGAGGGTGTGCGAAACGCCTTAAAGCGAGAATGGAGAGGGAAAAGGGGAAAGGAAACAGAGCTTGTGGGGTTTTTATTGCCGGATTTTCATGTGATCTCACGAGTAACATCAGCAGTGGGAGGGTGGGAAAGCATCCCAAAAGTTTAACAAATTTCCCATCGAAAGAAAATGCCTACAATCATCTGAGGGAGAAGTCTTCGAGCGCCAGTGAAGGAATAGCACAAGGGCAAGAGCAGGGGGTTACGAAAAAATGCGTTGAATTGCATAACAACAAAACGGAAGTGCAAAATTTACATTTATGTTAAAAAATCAAATGTGAATTTGAAAAAAAATAGCTCGAAAAATGGATTTTCAACTACATTCTACGCTAAATCTGGGGAGGTGGGGGAGTTCTCGAAAAAAAAATTAATAAAATTAACTTCAATTCTCCGGAAAAACAATCGAATCAAAACTCAAATTATATTCACAGATAATAGAACTAAACTAAATTCTAAAATCAGAAAGAAATAAGCGAAATTAAATATTTAAAAAAAAAACTAACGAAAATAAAAATTCAAAAAAAAAAAAATCTTCCTAGGGTAAAAGAAAACTCTTTGCACTCCAGGCCACTGTTTGCAGGAAAATTTCATGGAAATGGGGAAAAAACACAAATAATTTCATTTTGGAAAAACAAAAAACAATGAATAAATTCCAATGGCAGAAAGCGAGAAACATCGTAAGTTGATTTTTCGATTAAGCCAAAGTGATCTGTCTGAAAATACAAATACAGATCACTTTGGCTTTGTCTAAAAATCAACTGAAGATGCTTTGGATTTTTTTTTCGCAATGGAAATATTGCCTATCGCCGTAGTAGGTGGCGCTGCCAGCAATGGAGTGCAAAGAGCGAAAATCATAAAACGAGGTGAGGTATTTTTGAATGAGCCAACAACTCCTACATACTTGTAAATGTTTCGGTCGAATTTCGCTAGATTTGTTAAATTTTTTTTCATTTAATTTGATTTTTCTATGCTTTTTTCTATCTTTTGGTATTTCTCTGTTATTTTTTTTTATATTTCTATGTCAACCTTTCTATGAAGTTTGAATTGCATTTGGCAAAACTTTTGCATCCTTTCGGGCGTTTTCAAAAATTCGCTCTCGCTCTCTCTCTCTCTGTGTGTCTCTCTTTGCTCTCTCCCTTATTATATTCACTTTTTTTACTGTATTTTTGGATTTTTTAAAAATATTGTTGTATTTTTTTATTCTATTTTTTGTTGTGGAATTCATTATCCCGATCAGAAGACACGGAGAAGTAGTACTAGTAGTAGTAATGGTGGTGGTGGTGGTGGTAGTAGTAGTAGTAGTAGTAGTAGTAGAAGAAGAAGAATTTGTTGTGTGAACAGTACTTTATTTTGTTATTAGAATTTTTTTTGATTTATTAATTTTTCCTATAATTGCTTTTCGTTTCTATTTTATCTTCAGATTCATTCATTCATTATTTTATTTATTTTTCTTATATTTTGTTACACAATTGCTAGTTTTTTTTTTTTAAATAAATTTTAATAGAGTTGCCCCCTTGCCTCACATTCATTATACTTCGGTCTCTCGCATTGGTTCCGGCGGCTAATTAAATTATAATTACGTTTAACAATATATATTTTTTCGAATCTTCTTTTAATAAAACAAAAAAAATATTCTAAAAAATAATTGAAAAACCAAAAAAAAAAGAAAACAATAGAATGTGAAACGTGAAAAGGGGACATTTTTAAAATAAAATAAACGAGGACTTTTTTTTTCTTTATAAAAAAATCCATGGTTGATCTGATCTTTCAATAAAAAGCTTTCATAATTTTATACCTTATATAAGGCATGAAATTATGAAAGAATGAAAGCTCGTATGTGAACCACCCTGTTAAAAAATTTACTACGCGGATAAAGGGATAAAAATAGTTGATTTCAATTATGTTTTGATTGAAAATGCTGTGAATTTTTTGGAAAATCATACGAAAAATTCAAAAATTTGTATTTTTAGCGAGAGAAAATTATAAAAATAAATAAATTAATGAAATTAAATGAAATCAAGATAATTAAAAATTAATGCCTCAATTTTAAACTGGTATAATAAAATGTCTAACAGAATTTTGTGGCTGGAAAATACTGTTACAGACGTAGAAAACTGTTCGAGTACGAGATAACTAAAAAAAAAATACAAGACTTGCCGGTATGGGCCTGTTGAAGACCTCCGAATGGAGTGATGTGTCCGTACCAGAGCACACAGTGCGGCCTTATCAACCTAACCGAACCTGCACGGGATAATCTATGACTTCAAATAATTTATGACTGTCCGAGATAATCTAGGATACACGACGTCGAAACTAGGGTGAATTACATAAGATTGGCACAACACGCACCTATAAAATAGCTGCCTTTTAGTAAAAAAAAGAGGTAGAATCTGACAGTAGATCATGAAAACCGGACATACATCAGATGCCTCTCTTTGCAGACATCTCAGACGGATATTACTCCTTAAATAGACACGTTTCATGTGTTCGGACAAAAATGCTCCCAAGAGATGAGGTACATACTTATATGATGCAAAGGAAAACAAAAGCTCTCGATTGAATTAAGAACTGAGTTGTTGTAAAGTGTAAAAGCTTTCGGTTGAGCGTAAAGGCTCTCATTTAAACATAAATTTTCTCGCTTGTGCGTAAAAGCTCTCATTTAAACATAAAATATCTCGCTTGTGCACAAAAGCTCTCGCTTGAGTTAAAAACTGAGTTGTTGTAAAGTGTAAAAGCTCCGGGTTGAGCATAAAAGCTCTAGCTTAACCACAAAAGCTCTTGTTTCAGTCGAACTGAGTTGCTGTAAAGCGTAAAAGCTCCGGGATGATCAAAAAATCTCTCGGTTGTGCACAAAAGCTATCGCTTGAGTCTAGAATTGAGCTGTTATATAGCGTAAAAGCTCCCGGTTGAGTATAAAAGCTCTCGCTGAAGCAAATAAGCTCTTGTTTCAGTCAGCATAGAACTGAGTTGTTGTAAAGCGTAAAAGCTTCGGGTTGATCAAAAAATCTCTCGCTTAAGCACAAAATCTCTCGCTTGAGCATAGAATTGAGTTGTTGTAAAGCGTAAAAGCTCCCGGTTGAGCAAAAAAAAATCGCTCGCTTGTGCATAAAAGCTCTCGCTTGAGAACAAAAGCTCTCATTTGAATCAAGAACTGATTTGATTTAAAGTAAATAAAACCTCACACCAAATGTGTTTTAATAGAATGGGACCTGAATCCGTTAACTCTAGGAATATCGAAATCTCGCCAATCGAAATCAATTAAATTGCCATTAATGGAAAAAAGGAATAACTCAAGTGAAATAACAACACAGCCAATTAAACAAAATATAAAATTAAACACAAAATGAAGTTTCTGTGTGTGCGTATTTTTTTTTTAAACTTTCACTACTTATTTTTAAGCTCTAATGGTTTTTTTTTCAAGTGGTAGATATTTTCGGACATCATTGGTCCTAGATCTCTACGAAACGTCTTAAAACGACACCTAGTGAAGGGGTTTATTTTTTGTTTTGTCAATTTCTATGGTTCTTGGCTGGTTTCAAAGCGTACATAAATTAAACCAAACATTTATCTTTTAATTAAATTTGCTGTTTTTCTGGTGTGATTAACGGAAGACCATTAATTAGGAAAATACCATTATACGAGTATTTTTTTTCAGTGTTGCTGTTTCTCTAAACTTGTTGTTTGTTGTTGTTGTTGCAATGAATAAAACTAATTTTTCACATATATGTATTTTATATATACACAAATATGTGATGAAATTTTATAATTATGGGAAAAAAGAACTCAAGAATAATGAAATAACGAAAATACATTATCAATAATAATAGCAGCTCAAGAGAAAGACAGAAAAATCAATAAAAGAGAGAATAGATTTTATAGTAATTGAAAGAATCGGGTCTGAGGAGGAAATAAATTGGGGGTGGGGGGCGGGGAGACTAATAATTATAGATGATAGCACTGTAAATAGATTGAAGAAAAATTTAACTAATTCTTATATTAAAAGTTTTGAAATTTTATAAATTGCTACTAATTTAACATAGATTTATTTATTATAATAATTAATAATAATTTAATTAAATTGTCAAAGTTTATGAAGAGGATTTTTATTTAAATAGAAAAAATACAGACAGAAAAAAAAACTTATAAAAGTGTTTCGATGTGTGAGCCATATATAAAACTATATTTAAAAGAAATAAAATACTTTTCAAAATATATAGATAGAGAATTTTTGTTTTAAGAAAAATTAGTTGCGTAAGTTCAGACAGAATAAAAATTGGTGTAGATATAAATCTTATGCTTTTCATTTCGAATAGAAAAAAAAATGAAAAATTTTAAGTACAAATAGAAGTGGTGTTGATTTAAATACCATATCGAGTGGTAATGAAACAAAAATCAAAAGCAAAAAGTAAAAAATAATAATCGGTTTTTTTAAAAACAAAAAAGCAGTTGAAATTTAGAAGAGTGTCTCGTAGTTTTTTTTTTGTTGTAGAAAATTCTATTAGAAAATATTTCATAAATATAATATAATTTACAAAACAAAAACCAACTAAAAGTTGTGAGAAAATATTGTGAAAATTCGGTAAATTTGCCACTGCGGGGAAGGGGAAAGATGATCGGAGGACACCGGAATGCAAATTGACAGACAGACGGCAGACTAAATCCCAATTCAGACTAACAATTGCGATTACGATTGAAGCTTCGCGACCAATGCGATCAAAGCTTTCAATTTCCTATCGTTGAGAGCTTTGATCTCTATATTCGACAAGCTTCCACCGTAATCGCAATCGTTAGTCTGAATTGGGCTTAAGACAGAGTGTTGGTATCTCTGAATTCCGGAAAACATTTCCTACTTGAAAAAAAGGCCGTAGAAAACTTCGGAAAAAAATTCTCGCCCTGAAAATTTGAGGAAATATTTTTCCCAAAAATGTGTCGCTTGGAAAAAGCCTTGCAAAGCGTCGCAAGACAATTTCTTGCCTAGAAAAGGCCTCTTTTCGTTTGAAAAAGGTGAAACGTCTTAAGATTGAAGATTCTCGACCAATGAGATGAAAGCATCAAAGCTTTGATCTCATTAGGCGATGCGAGACGCTACGTGTTATCGCAAACGTGAAATGGTTTATTTTCAGGATTACTGCGGCACCGTACGTGGAGTATCTTTTGCTCTGGCTGTGTAACCACGCATGCCATTTAAATGTGTGCGTGTGTTTCCCGAACCGAATGAAAATCAAACCGCTTTGTCTTTTATGTGTGCGTGCTTTTGCTCTGTTGCGCTGCCATTTTTCTAGGAGTATTTCCCCGCTAATTCCCGAGAGCGTCTTTTCCTCAAAACCGGTTTTTTTGCACCCATTTAACGTACCGTCTCGCATGGCCTATTGATCGAGGAAGCTCAATCGTAATCGCAATCGTTAGTCTGAATTGGGCTTTAGCCTTATAAAAGTTTGACAATCGTTTAAGTGAGAACGGAAAGACGAGGGGATGAAGTTTTACTATCGTTTATGCGAGAGTGGTGGCGTGAAAGAAAGCAGAGGCCCTATCACCGAACACGATACGATTGGTTCGAATCGTAAATTCAATGTTGTTGTTAGTGTTTTATAGCAACAACAACACTGAATTTACGATTCGAACCAATCGTATCGTGTTCCATAATAGGGCCTCAGGGCTCGTGAACATTTTATTGCTGAATTTTCGGCTGTTATCTCACGAGTGGCTTTTTTTTGTCATCTGAGCAAAGGCCCCAAAAAAATTTTCGCCTCAAAGAGACCCCGAAAACATTTTCTCGCCCAGAAAAGTTCTCGGAAAAGTCTTATATGATGTGTATGACGTCATCCGCTCCACACAACAAGGTGTCCATCGCATAACTGGTGCTCACCGGATGGCAAACAAACATGTGCTCCCACCACCCACCGGCTGGTAGAGTGGAGTCCGTTACCAGTACGCAGTAGTGCGAAAATATTGTATGCCAAATTTTAAGTCAATCGGATGAGTGGAAGTGGGTCAAAATTGGATTGCTAGATTTGACCCCGACAGACAGACGCGAAGGCAAGCTAAATAAAAGCTTTTAAAAATATGGAAAAATGACAGAACTTTTCGAGAAAGCCCGCACATCGGTTGCAGCTCATTGGGAAATGTTTAACACGTTGACTGCCGAACCGATTTTTCAAATAATTAAAGGAAATGCCTGGCTATCGAAAATGTAAGTCTGGCTATCGAAAATTATAGCTTGGACCCCTAATGAAACTTGTGCCATTTTTCACTGGCTATTAAAAATGATAGCCATGGCAGTCAATGTGTTAAAAATATTTTTCTATCGGGTCTTCTTTTAGTTTCAACGCAAAAGAAAAACACTGGCGATTTTTTTTTGGTGAAAAAGGAAAAATAATGTCAAAAAATTCATCATTCAAAAGGAAAAGAATATTCAAGTGTGCTGCAGATATCCAAAGATAATTAAATAAAAATAACGTAAATTGTTATAATTTTGTTTTGTTTTCATTCATATTAAAAATTAGATGAAAATAAAACTTTATTATTTTACAGATTTAATATTAAAGAGAGATAGAAAAGTATTTGTTTTTTTGTTTAATTAAATTAAATTTCACATTAGTTGTTTTTTGTTATTTCAGATCTTATAATTGGCAACAACAAACAAAAAAAACGTAAGAAAAGAAAACTTTAAAAAAGAAGTCCAAAAGTCGTGTGAAAAAAAAACATACGAGTAATAAAAAATAGATATTTTTCGAACATATTTACTGGCAAAAACAATAATAGATTATTTTATATACTAGTATAGTAACAATATTTTATAATTTACGAGTAATTGATCATTATTTACTACTAGACTCAACTCAATTCAACTCAACTGAAATGGTATATAATATTAATTAATTTATGTAGATTTCATTCGCATTTAAATTTTTTTTTTAATTTTTTGAAAAAGATAATAATTTTAATAGAAAATAAACGAGCTGGTGGTGAGAAATGAAAAAAAAATCAAATGCCATTTTTCAATGCGTAAAAAATAAAATTTGAGAAAAAATAAATACATATTTCAAAAAAAAATGGAAAACGTTTTGTTTTTTCATTTTAAAAACAAAAAATCTTTTGCATGATTTCAAAAAAAAATTTCGTTTTTGTGAGGTTAAATTTCAAATCTAAGATTGAAAAGTTTTTACGGCAAGAAAGCTTGCAAAATGGCGGAGGGTTCACTAACGTTAACCGAAATCATGTTGAGAAAATGTCAGATTTTTATGATCCACAAGTGGGGTGTGGATGAAAATGTCCTGCTGGTGGAATTTTTTGTTGTACGGAAAATTTGAAATCCTCACAAAGTTTTGCGTAATTTCACAAAGATTACACGAAATTTGCCAGCCCTAAAAATGTGAAACTCGTGGCAATGACGATTCCACGCTTTGCTAGGGAACTGCTGGGATGGTGTCACGTGGATTTTTAATTGCTTTGAAATTCGAAAATTTTAAATGACGAATTAAGGGGGCGTCACTAGAGGGGTGGGGGGTTTGAAGAAATCGTTTTAGAAAAAAATACCGCATTAAGGACGCGTCACTAGAGAGGTGGGGGGGTTTGAAGAAGTAGTTTTAGAAAAAATATCGCATTAAGGACGCGTCACTAGAGGGGTGGGGGGGTTTGAAGAAGTCGTTTTAGAAAAAATATCGCATTAAGGACGCGTCACTAGAGGGGTGGGGGTTTGAAGAAGTCGTTTTAGAAAAAATACCGCATTAACCCTTTCAGTCACCACGTACACTATAGTGTACACACTTTTCAGAAGCCATAATTCATAACTTGACTTGGTAGAAAGTGTGCACACTATAGTGTACGTGGTGACTGAAAGGGTTAAATGCATTTGTGACCCAATTTTGATTTTTTGAGTAAAAAGCTGGACTACAGTGGACGTAATTTAAGAAAAATTAAAATTTTTGATTTTTTTTTTGTTTTTTTTTTTTTTGTTTTAAATGAATACTAATAGCTTAAACATCATTAATTTGTATAGAGAGTATTTTTAACCCCCATAGAACAAAATAGGTACTGAAAGGGTTAAGGGGCGTCACCAGAGGGGTGGGGGGGGGGGGGTTTGAAGAAGTCGTTTTAGAAAAAATATCGCATTAAGGACGCGTCACCAGAGGGGTGGGAGGGTTTGAAGAAGTTGTTCTATCGCTGATTTCTTATTTGGCTTTCTATAACAGAAAATCCGTAAAATTTAAGCCAGGATTTCGCCCGATCAGAGTATACTTTTTTAACGTACAACAAAAAGCCAGTCAAATTGACAGCAAATGTCCGTAACAGCACATACGTCAGAAACGTAACGGATTAAACGTTAGTGAGAAGTTTTTTTTTTTAAATTTCGAGAATTAAACCCTCGAAGCCTACTACATACGAGCTTTGACTCGCCTTTCGGTAACACAAAATTGTGCTAAAACGCTGGCTTTTACAGGACAAATCAAAATCCAGGTTAAAATTATAAACGCTTTCCTACCAAAAATCACCGTTGAAAGCACTAAATCCAATATAGATAGTAGAAAATTAAAATTCATATCAGTTTAAAGAAAATATCGAAAGGCCACAGTGAAAAGAGGGTGAAAGACAGCGTTTTTGTTGTTAAAAATAAGACAGAAAAGTGGAAAAAAAGTATTGTTTTACGCTAAAGTCGAAAAATACTAAATTAGAAATTATTTTCTTTTCGAAATAATAAATAAATTTTCGTATAATCATCGAAGAAATCATATTTGAAGACTATTTGAATAAAAAAAACCTTAAAACATAATAAAAAGCACGCAACTATTATGAAAATCCTATGCTAACCTAAGTACGTTTACGTAAAACACCTTTCAGAAAGCACCGTTTTTCTTTCGGAAAGCTTTGGGTCACTCTAAAGCAGATACGAGCAGAAAATGACGACACTTTTGGCAATTTCCAATACAATCGCACAAAAAAGTCTCCTGCGTCTTACAGAATTTAATCAGCGCCGAAACACGATTTTATTTGGTGTCGGCGAACAGAAATGGCTCATCTTTGCTTTAAAGTGTAAAACGTGACGACTAAAATAATAAATAAATCTCACAGTTTTGATTTTAAGAAAATTTCAATCAAAATTTTGAATCCAGTCATGTTTCATTCTAAAACGTGGCTTTTTTTTGAATATTTCGAAACTTTTAACTCATTGGCGTCCAGGAAAAGGAAAGATCCCAGAAAGTTTCAGAACTAATTTCTCTGCCTAAAAGGGCTTTGGAAAATTCCGAAAAAGTTTGCAGTCTAGAAAATACCTCGCATTCCAGTCTAGAGAAGCCTTACAAAATTTACAACCTGGGAAAGTCTCGCCCAGAAAAGCCTAAAAAAATTTACCACCTAGAAAAGTCCCGAAAAATTTTACCGGGTGGAAAAGACCTCCAAAAGATCATGAAAATTTTTTAATGCAAAGAAAAAGACCCTCCAAGGGTCATGAAAATTTTTTAATGCAAAGAAAAGGTCTCGCGGAATCCTGAAAAAGATTTTCCTGTTTAAAAATTCGAAAGAACAGATTTTCCAGTTTAAAAACATCTCAGAAAATTGAGGGAAATTTTTATTTGAACAGAAAACCTCTAAGAAAAATTTTCAATTTCTCAATCAGTTTTTTTTTAAATTAGAAAGGTAAAAAATTTTACGTAAAAATGCTTAGCAAGAGTATCTACTTGCAAAAGATGCATTTGATGAGGTGCAAAAAGTGGGATAATTCAGACTATTCCAGGCTTAAAAGTTCCATTTTTCCGAACCCTTCTATCCCTGCTTCCGAACAAAGGAATTCGTAGCGCGGTGCATGATGTGCATGACGTCATCCGCGGAGCCACACACGCACCCACACACCAAGGTGTCCACCGCACAACTGGTGGTCACCCGTCGCTCATCCAGCATGTGCGCCCACCACCCACCCACTCACCCACCGACTCACCCACCGACAGGTTGTGGAGTCGAATTTTTCAAAGGAATAGAAATCTTTTTATTGAACTTTAAGGTCTCGGAAATATTTTTCCTACTAAGAACAAGCCTCTAAAAGTTCGAGAAAAATATTTCCCGAATAGAAAAGGCCACAAAAATATTTTTCCTACTCACAAAAAGCCTCTAAATATTCCAGAAAAATATTTCCCGGATAGAAAAGGTCTCGGAAATATTCTTCTTACTAAAAACTGCCTTTGAAAATCCGAGAAAAATATTTCCCGGGTGGAAAAGCTCTCGGAAATATTTTTCCTACTAAGAACAAGACTTTAAAAATTCCAGAAAAATATTTCCCGGATAGAAAAGGTCTCGGAAATATTCTTCTTACTAAAAACTGCCTTTGAAAATCCGAAAAAAATATTTCCCGGGTGGAAAAGCTCTCGGAAATATTTTTCCTACTCAGAACAATGATGTACATGACGTCATCCGCTGAGCCACACATGCAGCCACACGACAGGTGCTCCCTGTCGCTCATACAGCGTGTGCCCCTACCACCCACGCACCGGCAGGTAGACTAGAATGACAGACTTTTTGGAAAAGAAGAAAAATTAGACCTCGCAAATCATTCGGAAATGTTTGAGAATATTCCTTCGTCGAAAAATGATTTTTCTTTTAGTTCAAACACAAAAAAAATTTATTGCAATTTTTTTCGAATTTTTCCAATGAAAATTTAAAAAAAAAAATTTCCCAGTCTGAAATCACCTTTAAACTGTAAATAAATTCGAAAATAGGTAGTGAAAAAAATCTTAAAGAACATCACGAAAACTTCAAGTCAACTCAGGTTTAAAATATTTTCCACAATTCCTTCCAATTGTGAACATCGCAAGTGAAAAATAAACAATTTCCCAGCAACGAAACTATTCGAAATTCAAATGTTTCGCGCCAATTGGAAAAATCCAAATTTGGTGCGAATGTTTCACACGAGGTGTCGCAGCGGACGTCCCGCCACTGCCCGCCACCATTAAAGCCCATGCCGAAAAATTTTGTAGATGCAAAATAAAATGAGGAAAATACCAAAAGACTTACCGCAAAGAGCGATTTTCTTGTGGACAAACAATTCCCCAATTTCCAGTGATCACTTTTCAATAAGTCTTTTTATATAATCGCACGGAAATTTCATGGAAAATGTGAATGCGGGAAACCGACGCCAACCGACAGAGATAAATTTTTTTTTTATTGAGACACTTCACCAATTTCACAATTTTAATTTAACACTTTTAGCACTGAATTTTATTAAAAAAAATACTGGATTTTCATTTAATTTAATCACATTTATTGAAATTCTAAAGAATTTCCATTTTTTGTTGGCCGTAAATGGAAAACGATCTCTCGGTATTCTAGCGAAAAATTGCAACACAAATTTCGTATAAATCCAACTCCTGCAAATCGGATATTTTGATATTTTAGGATCGAAAAATCACTTAAATAAATTATCTACTTAATTCCCGCGAAATTGAAATGTTTTTTCACCGGCAAAATAAATAAAATTCACGGGAGCAGAATTTTACAACCGGCCGAAAACGATTTCGTACGAAGTATGACGTTCGCTCGAAAACTGCAGCGACACCTAGACGTGAAATTCGTGTAACATACGCGCGAATCGATTTGAAATGGGAAATTTGTTCCAATAAGAATTTATTTTTTTTAAATAATGAAATAACTTCCGCTTAAAGTTTTATTTCGCCGAAAAACAAAAAAAAAAGTTTTATTTCGCCGAAAAGCATTAGAAAATCGTCTTTCCAGTAAGAAAATTCTTTTTAGCAGCAAAAAATTCGATCAGCTAAGAAATTCGAGGGAAAAAATTTCACAGCACAAAAAAATATCCACAAAATTAGGAAATTAAGAAAAAAAAGCTCTGGAATTTTGCAAAAATTCCCTCCCTGCCCTTCGCATAGGAAAATCCTCAGAAAATTTAGAAAAATCAATTTTCTTTTACGGAATTTTTCTCCAAACATTACAATTCGATTTTATTGAAATGTTTTAACGAGCGATATAAGTTTTGTTGTTATCCGAATTTTCCCCTTCCCGCAGACCCCCTTTCCTGGTAATTCTTGAAACGCTGCGGCGATTCTTATGCGGTTTTTATCATTCGAGAGGAAAATTTTTCAGGAAGTTTTTTCCCGCCAAAGATAAATGAGTGGAAAAAAATAGTTGAACAAAAAGCCATAAAAAATCGCATTTGAAACGAAAACTGGATTCAATATTGTTGTGAAAAATTTATCAATTTATCGAAATGAGATTTCAAAGTTAGAGTTTTTAGTGTACGTCTTTTTTATCAGTACTTTACGCTATCTAAATTCTGAAATTTTAGATTTAAGGCCATTTTATCCGGATAAATTTTTAAATTCACTATAAATCTAAACAAAAATTGGGTAATATATCCGGGTCGAATATACAATAAACAGTTTTTTTAGAATTCATCGTAATTTCATCGTAAATCTTACTGAAATACAGACACGGAAAACATAATCAAAACAATTTCCTTTTATAAAATTTATAGAATAAGAAAAAAACTAAAAAAAACCAAAACAAAATACAAAAATTATACGAAATTATAAGAAAAAAAAAATCAAATCAACATAAATTTTAAATCTGTATCTCTGTCCTCTAATAAATTTCATGGGTAAGGTCAGGGCGGATGAAATCGACTCTTGTTTTTTAAATAAGTAATTTGTTTTTATCGCAACAGTTAAAACTGAAGAATAATTAATAAATTAAAGCAATTAATAAATAAATAATTAATACGATTAACCAAGAAGGAGAAAATGGAGATGATTTTTTTATACCATTATTATTTACTATTTGGGAATCTATTTTGAATGTCGAAAATAATGTTAGGAAATCAATTTATTGCGTAGTTTTTTTTTAAATATATTCCAATATATTGTCTCGTAATTGTTTTAAATTTTATATTTGTTTATTCATTTTTAAACTAACTCTTTTTTTTGTGGGGGAGGTAGTAGCGTAGTAAGTAGTGGTGGGAGAAATTTCTTTTTTCATCATTATCTTATTTGTTATTGAATGTAAAGAATATATAAATATGATTTCTTTGTATTAATTTTTTTTGTATATTAGAGGATAAAATTAAAATAAAAAATTTCCTAATAATAGTGAACTGTAAGAGTTTTAATACTGACGTGTTTTTAGACTAAAATAAAATTGAATTGATGGAAAATAATTTCACTTACCTGAGTTTGCAAGCGAGTAAGACCACGTATCCAAAGAATTTGACCGGCCCGAGGCTTCTTGTCTGAATCAATGGAATCGAAACGTTCTTCACCTAAATTAATTGCTTCTTCAGGGTGGCCACGACCCCATCTACAAAAAAAAATCAGTTTTATTACTGAAACGCCGAAAAAAAAGAAAGTTCAAACTCACGATAAGATTTTAGGTAATTTTCTTGTAGGCACTGTTGTGATTATTTGACCCCAAAGCAATGTACCAATTCCAAAGAATAGACACCATAGCCATTGCTCTAGTGAGAGATCTCTAGTGGAGAAGGCCATTTTTCCATATTGAATGATAACGACCTGAATTTTTTTTTAAAACAAAATATTTATTAAAAAAATATCTTATATGCCCAGCATATGACTTTCTTATACAAAATCTACACTATTATCTGACGAATAAAATACTAGTTTGTATAAAAATACTTCGCCCCTGACCGCTTCGAGGAAATGTTGCCAATACAAACAATCTCTGACAGTTTCATTCAGCAATTCCAACGCCTTTTGTTAGGGGTTGTTAAAGGTTTTGCGGCTTACGAGTTAGCAGGGATGGGATGGGAAATCTTGGGTCATCTCTTGAAAGTATAACAGATAATTTTTGGTTTTTACGAAATCTGAAATATCTTGATGGCAGTCAAATATAGAGTATAACGGTAAAAATCTTGGAAAATATTCGCTTCAATTCATCTTATTGAGCCGGCGTGAAATCGCTAGTTTTCCAGACAGTCGAAAAAAGGCGAATTTTTCGAAATAACGGAAAATCTCGATAATCGTTGTTGTAGTAAAAGCCAAAAATCTGGAACTTTGAATGTCTCCAACTTTTGTCATACATAAGACTACTCAAAAACGCCGAATTTTCAAAAAAATGTGAAATTTTTGAACAGCCACAATTTTGGTAACTTCCGTTTAACGGATTTCCACCAGAAGTTGATAGGACCGTTGCTTTTGAGGACCAAACAATTTCATGGCTCTAACTGTATTAGTTTTTGAGAAATCTTGTACAAAGGATGACCGACTGACAAACAGACAGACTGACTGACAGACAGACAGACAGACAGACAGACAGACAGACATACTGACAGACAGACATACAGACATACTGACAGACAGACATACTAACAGACAGACCTACTGACAGACAGACATACTGACAGACGGACAGATAGATTAACAGACTGATAGATTGCCAGGCAGAAATACGTTTTTATAAAACGGTACCTACATTTAGGCGAAATTAAAAAGTCGAAATATCTGATCAGCATAATTACTGTATTATATTTTGTATAAGAAAGTAGAAAATCAAAGTTTATAACCAACCTGACTAATTGTTGTTCCAATCCAAATAGTATAGAAAATAGGATTTGTGAAAAGGCCTTCAAATACATTCCTTTGGCCATGAATCTTTCTTGCGTTCATTTCGTTAAATAATGTCATCATAACGAATGAATTAAATATGACAGTGAAATGTTGTGTTGGTCCACCTTTATCTTTACCACGGCCGGATTCAATATCAAGTAATACATCACCTGAAAGAAAAATGATTTTCATTAAATATCTTTTAAATATGGAAACAGTAAAATCCTCTAAACACTGTCCACACACAATCGGAGAGTCTAATAAGTGTGATTATTCAATCTCTAAATTATAGGCTCTCTATTAACACGTTGACGGCCCCGCCAATTTTGTAAATATTAAAAAAAAAAAGATGCCAATACATTTTCTTTGTGATTTGTACTGTTTTCAACATATATTTATATAATTTTTGCAAGCCATGGTCCCCAGGGAAACATCACTGGATATCAAAAATGATGGCAGTCAATGTGCTAAGGAAAATTTACCAAAAAAATGTATAAACACTTACCGACAAATAGTAGCGCGAAAATAACAGTTAACTGGTATATCGCTTGACCAAGAATATTTTTCATCATTGTGCGTGAAATTAATGGTTTCGTACGACCATATGGCTTACGCAGTAATAAATCAGATGTTGGAAGTTCGGTGGCTAAAGCTAATGATGCAAGTGTGTCCATAATAAGATTAACCCATAACATTTGAACAGCCTAAAATTTGTATTTTGTTTTATAAAAATAAAAAAAACACATCTGCACACACGAATTTTTACCTTAAGTGGTGAATCCTGAACAGCACAGGCACCAATAAATGCAACAATGACAGCAACAACATTTACTGTTAATTGAAATTGCAAGAATTTTGCAATTGAATCATAAACATTACGTCCCCACATAACAGCTTTAACAATACTACTAAAGTTATCATCGGTTAATATGATATCAGATGCTTCTTTAGCAACATCTGTCCCAGCAATGCCCATCGCAAAGCCAACATCGGCTTTCTTAAGTGCTGGACCATCATTTGTGCCATCGCCGGTAACAGCAACTACTTCACGATTCTCACTAACTTTGCTATCGATGATACCTGATGAAATAAATAGATGGGACGAAGGGGAAATATTTAATGTAATTTTCTTAGTAAGAGATTGTAAAAGTTTTCCTTTCATCGGTCTTAGACTTGAATTTTCATCAAAAAAAAAAGGTTGATGATTTTTCAACCCTTTGACAGCCCGAGGATCAAAACTTGCAAAGTGATTTGTTTCGTATGACTAGAAAATACAGGCCAAATTCCTATTCAAGTTTTGTATCTGCGGTCGTCAAAGGGTTAACATTCCAGTCTAATGCGATGCTTCAGACACATGAATAAGGGATTAAACTCACCTTTCACTAAAGTATATTTATCAGTTGGCGATGATCGTGCAAGTACCCGTAATTTTGGCCACACTTTATCGAGAAGGTGCTGTTGAACCTGTTTTAAAGAGAAATGAATTTTTCCATTCTTAAAAGAAATCGTCGCTGAAATAGCTACATTATCACCATGCTATGTGCATTCAAACAGGGTTATCTGCCCAAAAAACCCAAAGCCCAGTTTTTTTTTGGTTTTCTTTTTTGGGTTTTATACACTTTTAAAACACCTAGCCTAAAACCCAAACCCAAATGGTCCAATCTTGCACGTTCGCGAACTAGGCCTAGCCATTTACGAGAGCAACTGTGCTACATTCGAAGTCACTAGCTGAATCCTTTTGAAAGTTATGGTGTTCAAGGACGGACAGGCAGACAGACGGACGGGCAGATAGACGGATGGACAAACAGACAGACGGATAGAGAGACGGACGGACGAATAGACAGACGGACGGTCGAATAGACAGACGGACGGACGGACGGACAGACAGACGGACGGACAGGCAGACATACGGACAGAGAGACAGACGGACGGACAAGCAGACAGACGGACAGACAGACAGACGGACAGACAGACAGACGGACAGACAGGCAGACATACGGACAGAGAGACAGACGGACGGACGGACAGACAGACGGACAGACAAACAGACAGACGGACGGACAGACAGACGAACAGACAGACGGACAGACAGGCAGACATAGGGACAGGCAGACATAGGGACAGGCAGACATAGGGAGAGGCAGACAGACGAACAGACCGATAGACAGACAGACGGACAGACAGGCAGACATAGGGACAGGCAGACAGCCGGACAGGCAGAGAGACGGACAGACAGACGGATAGACAGACGGATGGGCAGACGGGCAGACGGACAAACAAAGAGACGAACACACAGACGGACGGACAGGGTGACAGACATATGGACAGGCAGACAGACGGACAGACCGACAGACTATTTATTTTAAAAAATCGCAAAAAACCCAAAATACAAAAACCCAGAAAACACCATCGGTTTTTATAAAAACCTAGTATTTTTTGACAATCCTAGATTCGAATCGTTTGAATATTTTTCAGGATAAATTCGGTTCAGGCAGACAAATTGATACACACACACACACATACATAAAATTATCTATACTCAATGTGTTCTCGACCGCAACTCGTTAAGGGCTGTCCGTAAAATATGTGACGATAATTTTTGAACCCAACGCCTTTCCCCTTTTCGAACCCAACCCCCCTCCACACCCAAAATTTCTCAGTCATATTTTTTTGTGTGGAATATAATACCACCGTCACACCATCGCTGACCCCCTCCGCCCAAAAGTGTCACGTATTTTGTGGATAGCACCTAAAAAAACAGTTTTTCCCGCCCTTAATTCGAAAATGTCAAAAGGCAAGTGTTGCTCTGAAGCGGTCGAAAACACTAGCTAACTGAAAAACACAAGAGAAAAAAAATTTAACTTACATTTCCATTGCTATCACGAATTCTTCGATTGAATTCCTTGCCTTCTAATATGAGGAAATCTTCATTTGGTTTTATAATACCACATTTAGTTGCAATTGAACGTGCTGTATTAATATTATCACCAGTTACCATACGTACAGTAATGCCAGCCTTTTGACATTTTCGTATGGCATCTGGTACTTCAGGACGGACAGGATCTTCAATACCAACAACGCATAGGCATGTTAAATTATTAACAATATTCTCTTCATCGTCCCAATTTGGTTCATTATCGATATGTACTTCATTAATGGCCGCTTTACCCGGTACAAAATCACGATATGCAATTGATATTGTACGTAGACCATCGCATGCCATCGGCTCAATAACCTGTCGTAGAAGACGATCTTGCATATCACGTGTAAATTTCTCTAATTCACCGTTATGGCCATAGATGAATGCACATCTAATAATATAAAAAAAAATCAAAGTAAAATATCAGTTTGTGATCGGCACAAAAATTTCCTCTGCAATATTTTAGTAATGATATTTATTTTTTTTTTTCAAATATCTCGAGGACCGTAGAGATGTGTGAAAACTATTCAAAGAAAAACTGCAGGAAATTGTATTTCCTTTGAATTTGGTTATATTCGGTTTTCCCCCAAAAGTGCAGGGAAATTTTTGAAAAAACTCGACTTTTGTGAAATACAGTAGACTCGCGATTATATGAACGTTCTATTATACGGATGCATAGAAAGTATTTGAGATTAAATACTCTGTTATATGAACAGCTTAAAATTTCATGTTCATATAATCGCGAGTGTACTGCGAGTGTACTTCCATGGACTTGGTCTCACCTATACTTCATAGTGAGATGTTTTCAAGATTTCAAATAAAATCACTGAGACATGTTTATAGATATGTCTAACATAAAAGCAACTTCGGCTGCGTGGTTAGGGGAGAAGTATTCGATTCTTAGAAATTGAAAGCAGCGAGGGGCCTGTGGGTTAACCCTTAGAGGCACAGAAAACTAGCAAATATCTTTACCCATCCGGCACACCGAAAAGAACTTTTTTTTTGAATTTTGTTGGTGGTTTCAGTTCAAAGTTTCATGCGGCAATGGAAGACGATTTAATCGGTGGTACAATTTTGGTACCACCATGCAGCATTTGTTGAGATAAAGGTGGTAAATCGAATGTACCACCAAGCCTTTAAGGGTTAAAGGTCAAGAACCGTTACAAATACGTAAAAACCGTCAAAGCAAAAAATTTGGAAAATTTTATTTCCTTCAAGTTTGGTTAGAATAAAAAAAACTGGTACAAAATTTTATTTCCTTTAAATTTGATAATATGCATTTTTTCACAAAAGCGCATAGTTTCCGAAAAAAAACTGCATTTTTCGAAAAAAAATTATCGTGTGGCTAACGTTTCCAAAAGTTGTTAGAAAGCTACGATTCTCGTAAAATTTATTTATAAAAAATTTCAAGTTCCCACGCGTTCTCGAGATATTTAAGGTATGTAAAACGGACAAACCGACAGACTCACTGACAGATTGACAGACTGATAGACTAGCAAACTGACAGACCGACAGAAAGATGAACGGACATTCTGATAATTTATTCTGACACGAATTTCGTACCGATCAGAAAATTCTATCTGCCCCCAATTCGGGAGTCGGTTTCCATCTGGAATACAACATTTTCCCTCTATAGAAGAGGAAAGTAAAATTGCTAAAAATTCAACCAGCAGTTTCCAAAGAATTATATTTATTAAAAAAAAGTATTAAAAGAAAAACAAATCACTCACTTTTTAAGTACAATTTCTGATGCGCCTTTCGTGTATAAACGGAAACCACCACCGGGACGCGGTATAACGGTACTCATCGATTTCCGTACTGAATTGAATGTGAACACACGTGTGAACATCTCCTCTGGTATATCATCACGTATCGTTTGATAGCTCATAGCAAGGCCTTGCACAAAGCCAAGCAGTGAGCACTCCGTTTTGTTACCGACTTGTGTGGGTAGATCACCGGGATTATGACCAGGCTGTTTATTAAATGATAAAATAGATTATATTTATTTAGAATTGTACAAAAACCTCATCCCACAATTGAGCGGCCTACAGCAAAAAGGACACGGCGCGAGGAAATGTTTTTTTTTTTCCTTTTTAAAAAATCTACCAGAGCACGATGTGAATGTGAAGAGAGATAGCGCCATCTATTGGGGAATAGAAGAACTGGTCTCTGGATTCTTGCACCAGTCGAATAAGTGTTTTTTTTCCGTGATCTTTTTTTCTGTTATTAATACAAAATGACCTACTCGCTACAGACCACTCAGTTGTTATGTAAAATTAAAATAATTTTGAAAAAAAAACGACTTACCATTATTTTAGATGTGTACGCGGAATTAACAGCAATACCTTGTACAATCATATTACCAACTAGCGGTGGTATATCACTAAATTTCGGCGTAACCTTACATAATTTTTCGCATATGTACGATTGAACAACGGTCATACGATTTGTAGTTAATGTTCCAGTCTTGTCAGAACATATGGCAGTGGCATTACCCATTGTTTCGCATGCATCCAAATGTCGTACCAAATTATTATCCTTCATCATTTTCTATATTATCCGGAAGTAAAAATAATAGAAAAAGAAAACAAACGTAAAAAGATGAAAAATTTAAATAAAGAACGAACGAAAAACAAAAAAACAATTCGATCGAATTATGATTTTAATTGGAGAATTTTCGTTCCCGCAGAAAATTATTTTCGCCAAATGATGATACTTTTTTAGGCGATGGTAGCGATACTTTAGCTGTCAGTCTGTCTGTTAGTCAGTCTGTCAGTCAGTCTGTCAGCGATAATTTAACTGTCAGTCTGCCTGTTAGTCAGTCTGTTTGTCAATCTGTCAGTCTGTCAGTATGTCAGTATGTCAGTATGTCAGTATGTCAGTATGTCAGTATGTCAGTATGTCAGTATGTCAGTATGTCAGTATGTCAGTATGTCAGTATGTCAGTCTGTCAGTCTGTCAGTCTGTCAGTCTGTCAGTCTGTCAGTCTGTCAGTCTGTCAGTCTGTCAGTCTGTCAGTCTGTCAGTCTGTCAGTCTGTCAGTCTGTCAGTCTGTCAGTCTGTCAGTCTGTCAGTCTGTCAGTCTGTCAGTCTGTCTGTCTGTCAGTCTGTCAGTCTGTGAGTCTGTGAGTCTGTGAGTCTGTCAGTCTGTCTATCAGTCTGTCTATCAGTCTGTCAGTCTGTCAGTCAGTCTGCCACTCAGTCAGTCAGTCAGTCTACCAGTCATTTGTCAGTCAGCCTGTCAATCCGTCAGTTAGTCTATCTGTCAATAACTCAGATGTCACAACGCACGCTGGTAGTATTCTGCTATCGTTGCTCTCCAAACATAGCAGTTCAGCGAATACCCGTAGTAATGGTAGTAAATACAGGGTGGGGTATATTTTATGATCTCGAAGAGTGGTGCCTTGTTTTTTTTTTGGCTAGAGTTGTCAAAAAAAAAACTCAAATTTGGCGTCATTTCGTTCTAAGGTGGGCATTTCACATGATTTTTTCATCATATACATTTGATCAAGTGAAATTGCCAAACATACACAAAGAACTTGTTTTTTGTATGATCATAATATATGACCCACCCTGTTGATTAATGTTATCCGTTTGATATATATGATTATACAATAATTTACCTTAACAGAATAGGCCAGTGATAGCGTTACAGCCAATGGTAAGCCTTCAGGCACAGCTACAACTAATACCGTTACACCAATAATTAGATGTTTAACTAAATTATTAGCATAACTGCTCTCCCATGGTAATTTTTGTATAACAAATGTTGCTACACAAAATTGTATAATCAATATAAGAACAGTTAATACGGCTATTGTTGAACCAGCATAACCAATCTGTATCGCTAATTTCGTTAATTTCGCCTGTAGTACGGATTTCTCCTTCTTATGACTAGATTCAATAGCTGGACTCGATTGCTGTACATGATTACCATCCGATTCGGCCTTAATGCCACCGCCGTCGCTGTCGACGACAGCACCACCACCACCGCCACCCGGTGTTGGTGAGCCCATATGACTGTTGCTAATCGGTGCGCCGCCATCTTCGCCTGAACGTTTGTTTTATTATCCGTTTTATAACGGTAACAAAATAAACATTTTTTTCAAAAAAAGAAAACAAAACAAAAGAAATTTCTTTAAATTTTTTCCCCATAAATATATGTTAATTTATTATCAATAATTTGTTTAAAATAGTTTCTTTTTTAAATTAAAAAAAAATAGTTTTTTTTATGTATTTTTAGTATTTTTTCGGTTTTTATTTAATTTTGCTATTTTAATTGTTTTAATATTTTTTTCTTTGCGAGTATGTGTTATAGCTACACTTTTTTTTATATGACTTCTTGCAAACTATTGGTAGCGCAAACGCTTCCGAAGCAACATAAAAGCTCGTAGATTGGTCGTCGCGACTTTAATGCCATGACTATATGGTCGCTACGCCTAATTTACGGCAACATGTCGTGTTGCTTGAGATATTTGTGCATTTCGAAATTCTCGCTCGCAAATTTGTCCCGAATGAACTCTGCGTACATCACGGAATTCGATATACAGGCATCTCTCGATCTGCGACGTTTTTGGGTAAGTAAAATTTCGGATTTACATGTCGTAATCTTATAAATCGAAAGTCTAAGATCGATAGATGCATGTAATCTCAAATTCGCTACCGCCAAATACAACAAACGTAAGCTGTGATTTTTTAAATTTACGACCTACAGTGAAACCTGCGTAAAACAGAATCGCACGAAAAAAAAACATAACAGGTTTCACTGTAAAACATTACAGCTTTCTTATCAAATTTCGCATGACTCGCAGTTTGAAAATTTAGTCAATAAAATCAAAATTTAAAGGGAATTGTATCCTTTTAAGAAATGACAACAAAAAATGTTTTTTTAATTGAAATTTTGTAAACCTGCATTAAAATATTGTGAAAAATTCGTTTTTTTTAACAACAAATAAAGTTAGAAGTACAAAATTGAACAACAAAAACACAATTATTATCGATTTTAAATTGATTTACCTGTTTTTCATCACATCTTAAATATCATTTAAATTTATTCAAGTTTCTTCTTCGTTTTTTTTCTTCTTTTTCTCAGAAAAAAAATACACAGAAGAATTGAAAAAAGGAAAAACTTTCAACAGTAAAAAAATCTATTTTAAATAAAATACAAATTATTTGTTAAAAAAAATAGAGAAATCTTATCACATTTTTGGGTTGGGTTGCTAGAAAAACATTTACATGAAAAAAAACGATTAAAAATCTTATTTTATAGATTTTTTTTTAAATTTTAAAAATGAAGTAGAGGGGGAGGGGGTTGGTGAATTGTGTACCAAAGACGCATGCATGATGGCAAAACAATTCTTCTCGAAATTCATCAAATTTATGAAAAATAAAAACGATCAGTACCTGAATTTTGAAATGAAAACCCATTTATGGCCGCAAATCATTCGGAATAAACTCCACAAGTGCGCGTACTAGAATGGGATTCTATATTTTTTTTCAATTTTAAAAACAGGAGGTGGGACGGGCACACAAAATACATTACGCTTTTCGCCTAAAAGAGGGGAAAAGAAGGTAGATCGGCGTTTTCAATATCTAACAGTAAATACCGCGAAAATCGCGAACGGTGAGAAGAAAATGGGTGGGAATTCAAAAAGGAAAAATTCTGTCGATATTCCATCAATATTTTTGAATACAATTTCTTACCGGAAAATTGTTTTTTAAAAAAAAATGTAATTTCCATAATTTTACACACGTGAAATGCAACTTTCGACATATTTCTCTCTACAAGTGAGTAATAGACTTAATTTCTATATGTTTGGATTTCAATTTTGTTTTTGTTGTTAATTTTGTATTGTTTTTCTACATCCTTATTACGTAATAATGCCTTTGCAATGTTACGGGAATGCAAAGGGTTAAAAAATTATTGGTAAAGTGATCAAATAGCACTGCTCTTAATCAATCTTAAACTGTGGATAGCATTTGTTTTTGTTAAAAAAAAAAATAATAAAGAAAATAAATACAAACTAAGATGTGGGAAAAAGTGTAATAATAATAGCTAGCTTTGAAATCATGATAAACGAATAAATGTTGATTTATTTTGATTATTTTAATCTACAGTGAAAACTCGCTTTGGAAATTTGATTTTCCTTGAAAAATATTTTATGTTTAGGCCCTAGGTTAATTGCTAGGATAATTGTTTGTGATAATCTGGCAATCCCGTCGCTTGGAATCAAATCGGCCATTAATTGCATCATGGCGAATTTCATAAAAACTTTAAGCGGCCACAAAACTGATGAAATTCACCAGCTAACTGAATTTAGTGCCTGCTAAATAATTCGTAAAGCCTGCCATCAGACTGAGAAACTAAAAATCTGTTTTCAATTTGCGCCTCAAAAAATGTGGGACAATCGGACGCGTAAAAATGGCCGCCACAAGCCAAACATCGGGCATGAATACTTTGAAAATCTCACTTATGGCGAATTTCATAGAACTTTAAGCGGCCACAAAACCGATGAAATTCACCAGCTAACTGAATTTAGTGCCTGCCAAATAATTCGCAAAGCCTGTCATCGGACTGAGAAACTAAAAACCTGTTTTCAATTTGCGCCTCAAAAAATGTGGGACAATCGGACGCGTAAAAATGGCCGCCACCAAACATGGGGCACAGAAACTTTGAAAATTTCACTAATTTGCACAAATAATTACAAAAATAACATAAATCGGTTAATATAAGTAAAGTATCACACTCAGAAAAATGGAGGCTAACTCGACGACCTACATACGGCGTAATTGGCCTCGGGCAGGCGCGCGTTCGCCTGCATGTGGGCAAGTAAAACTCAGTTGACCTGTGGTCGGAGAAATTCTGATATTAAGCCACCAGCAGGTGAAGTAGGGCATTGGGAGCTGCACGAGTTGACCTTAGATAGGTTAACTCTGACCGCTAGCTGGCTTACAGACACCTCTGTAAGGTCAGAGTTAACCTGACAAAGAGTTGACCTGGACATTTTTCTGAGTGCAGTTGTGTCCAACACAAAACTTCCCTCTACAATATTTAGTTTCGGAAAAAAAATATTTATTTTTTGAAATATCTTGAGAACCGTTGAAGATTCGTAAAAACTGTTAAAGGGGGAAAATGCAGGGAATTCTATTTCCTTCGAATTTAGAGAAATTTTCAAAAAACCTATTTTTTAAATATGTTGAAAATTGTTAGAGATGCGTTAAAACCGTTACGGCGAAAATTGAAGAAAATTTTATTCCCTTTAAATTTCGTTATATTAATTTTTCACAGTAGCGCCTAGGTTTCAAGAACTTTTAAAACTGTATTTTTTTCTAAAATATTGTATGACAGGTACCCGTTATAGTTGACGTTACTTTTCCAAAGTTGATGGAAAACCACGATTTTTGTAAAACTTATTTTCGGAAAATTTCTACTGTCTTTCGATTTGCTAGTCTATTTTTAGCAGGGTCTCTGGTTCGAATGTCAGCTTGAAAACTCAAAAAAAAAACTTCCAATTCCTTGCCAAGCTTCAATTGGCCGGCGCCAAAGAATTCAAATGCTTTTAAAAAAACCCCTCAACACCTTTTCCTTCGTCTATTTTAGCGAGTTTTACTGCAATTTTGATTTTAAGTTGGTTTTTATTCTACTTATTATTATTAATTATTTTATTAGTTGGTTTTTACGATGAAATTTGCAACTTTTTGTCTGGGGGGTTTTTTTTTATAATAAATAAATTTTCAACGGTAAGAAATATTAATAATTAATTTTATTAGTTAAATATTTATTTATATATATAAAATATATGTAAGTTTCGTTTGTTTGATATTTCTCTTATTTATTATTAATTTATTTTATATTAAAAAAGAAAAAAAAATATAAAAGAAAAATAAAACAGAAGGATGTCAAAAAACGAAAATTATAGGAAAACTAAAGAAAAAAATTCACCTGTTAAACTCTTGTTCTTCCTCTGCTTTTTAGCTTCTGCCAATGCACAAAATCACACATGCAATAAAATTTAAAAATAAATAAATATATTAGAGAATTGAAAATGAAATTATTCTAGGGCGTTAGATTTCAGGGCGGAGGGGGGGGGGGATGAATGGTGCAGTATAAAGATGGGGTGGGGATTTGTTTTTTAAATTTATGGATATAAAAAAACGTGAAAACATTTTCTTTTATCAAGTGAAGACACACAAATGTAGTCAAAAAAATGACAAGGAAAATTAAGGGATAGCGGTGTAGGCGGGGGTTGGGGTGGGGGGACAAAATTATTTAACGAAATGTGTTCAGTTGCAGGGTACACATTAATTACAATTATATTTAAAAATAATTTTGATCTAAAATATATTAATTTGTTCTTATTTAATCTAATGTCTTATTTACAATTTGTTTTTAAATTAAATTACTTCGTTTTATTGTTTGTTTCCATCATCATAACTTTTTTTTTGTGTGTGAAATTCAATTCTTTTTTCTCTGTTAAAGATTTGTGTTCTTTTAGATTAAAAATCGATACACGAAAAAAGATTTTCAAAATCAAAAATCAAAAAACAAATTAACAATTGAAAAAGTTAAATAAAAAAATTACTACGAAAAATTATATACAGTTAATGGTAGTATGTGGTCCGGTGAGGGGTTTGTTTCCTTCAAATCTTTAGGGGTTGGCAACACCTTACGATCCTTTTGGCGGCCATTTTTAGAGATCCGACAGACAGATAAACAAGCAGGCAACGGAAGTCTACGATATTTTGAAATCTACGATATTTTGAAATCTACGAAAGTATTTATTGAGCTTTCGTAGATTTTACACAGAGCTTCTATAGAACAGAGGTTAAAATTGACACTGAGCGACAAAAATATGGCGTGAAATATAGGACTTTATCATTAGCACAAGCAGAAAAAAGCTTTCGTAAAGCTTTCGAGCTAATGATAAAATCCCATATTTCACGCCATATTTTTGTCGCTCAGTGTGATTTTAACCTCTGTTCTATAGAAGCTCTGTGGATTTTAATTTAAAAAGATCGGTTTTTTTCGATTCTAACGTTCCGATGAAAATCGACAACAATAAATTGATTACATTAAAGAAAACAGTGAAAACTCCCATAAGCGGACATTCACAGGACCAAGATTTCTGCCCGATTGTGGGACGTGTCCGTTTATCACAACACTTTTAATATTGAAATTACAAATTTGGTCATACGAAATGTGTCCGTTTAAGAGAATTGTCCGCCTCCTATAGGAGGTGTCCGCGAAGGAAGTTTTCACTATATTTAACAATAAAGAAAAGTATCACGATTAAATAAAAGCCACAGTGAAACCTGTCTAAGTCGGATTCATATGCGGACCAAAGCTTTGTTTAAGTCGGATTCATATGCGAAACGGCTTAGAGGCATTTTCGGCTTACACCCACAGTCGTCTTTAAAGCCACGGGCTTTTAGAGCTTTTGTGCAAAAGTTGCTCAAGAAAAGAGTTCTATCTAGAGTCCGGCTTACACTGGCTTCACTGTAATTCAACCGGGGCAGGGTTTGCATAACGCAACAATAAAAATTGGAAGAAAAAAAAACACTAGAAGTGATGGTAAATTTTGACACATTAAATGAAATTAACAAACGGAAAACCCAGTGGGGGGAGTGGGGTGTAATAAGACAATGACGGGGCAATATACATAAATCATTTCAGTTTGCAAACATTCGAAAGGGCTAAGAAAAATAGTGGGGGGAGGGGTGCAAAAACCACAATCAAAAGATGGAAAACAACGGAATGAAAAAAAAATCCGAACCAAACTGCAGATTATATGAACAAAAACAAAACCGTAACGAAACAAAAAACGGACATAAAAAATTGCGTATTTTATAAACAAATTGATTTCAAATTCTTCGACTGTTTGATTATTTTTAATAAAATACGTTTTTTTAATTTGTTCACGACTTCATTTGAATTAAAATAATATTTTTAAAGCTCTTTTCTTTGTTCTTTTTTTTTTAAAAAAAAGTAATAATTAAAATACAGTGAAAAAAAATGTGTAGGTAGACAAAAAAAAATCATTCTTTTTCTTGGTTTGTTCGTTCGCATCACTGAACAGGGATGGAAGCTTTAAGCTTCTTTGAAAACTATCAAGTTATCAAACTTACCCTTTTTCATTTTCTTCATTTCGGCCTCCTGCTGATCGACGGCGGCACCAAGAAGGGTAAAAATGATACCCGCTTGAGAGTTGACACCGACAGCGGAGACGACCATTTTGCCGCTGCCCTCCATGACATGCGTACCGGACAGTACCATTGGGTCGAAATGCTCACCCTTTTTAACATGATCAGATTCACCCGTTAATGATGATTCATCAACCTGTAGTTCGGATGGAATGGGGTAAATTATCATGAGAACATTTTGAAAAGGAGCTTCTGTGCAAAAGCTTTTTCAATAAAAGAGCTTTTGTGTACAACATCAATTTTTTATAAGATTTTCCACAAAAGCTGAATTTAATAAAGAGCTTTTGCATAGAATCATTATTTTTCTTAACAAAAATTTGAAGAAAAAAAAATACTAACCTTTAAATCATTACTTTGTATAAGTATACCATCCGCTGGTAGTAAATCACCATATTTTATTTGACAAATATCACCAACGGCAATATCACCAACGGATATTTGCCGCAATTCACCACCACGTATAACGGAAAATTTATGCTCGCCTTCGATACGATTTTGTAAACCACGAAATTGTCGTTCTTTTGAATAATCGTTAAACGCTGTCACCAATACAACAACTATAACGGATATTAAGATAGCTAAACCTTCTATCCAACCATGGTGGTCATCCTCATCTTCGAAAACTTCTGCTCATTTCAATAACGGTATGCAAAATTAAAAATAGAAAAAAAATCCAATCAAAAATTTTGATTTAGCATTTGGGAAATTTACTAATCAAATACATACGTTTCATGATTGTTTTTTGGTGGGTAGGGGGGGGGGGGCAAATCTTGAACTAATTTTGCGCAAAAGCGTCTTATTAACAGTGCCAAAGGTCCTCAATAAAAATTAAAGTCTATATGCACAAGTTTCTCAATAAAACTGAGCTTTTGTGCAAAAGCTTCTCAATAAAAGTGATCCTTTCTTCAAAAGCTTATCAATAAAACTGAGCTTTTGTGCAAAAGCTTCTCAATAAAAGTGATCCTTTCTTCAAAAGCTTATCAATAAAATGGAATTTTGATGGCAATCCGGGGCAAAATTCCACCATAGAAAACATGAAACGAGTATTTTGACGAGCAATTTTTTGTTTTTTGATACTCACGTTTATTTTTACTATCACCGGGTTGATAAAACGATAGACCAAGGGATACTAATGCAGCTACTTCTAAAATAATAAGTGTTACATCCTGAAGCGCCTCCCAGACTAGTGTTAAAAATGTTTTTGGGGGTTTCGGTGGTATAACATTCGAGCCAAATGTTTCACGCCTATGATCAATATCGGCTTTTGATCCGCTTAAACCTGTAGAAAAAAAAATTAAATGTTTTTTCTTTTTTGTGAAAGAAAAGTAATGCTACAAGAATTTAGCGTTCTGAGAAATTTGTCCGAAAAAAAACTAATGAAAAACCCTGAAAATTATGGAAAACTAAAATGGAAAACCGGTTATAACGAAGAGCTTTTTTCAGTTGGGTTTTATTCGTTTTTGAGTAGTTTTTTTCTACGACTTTTAGCAATTTTTGCAGTTGTTTGACGAATTTCTTGCATTTTGCGTTTCAACTGAAATCTATGTGAGTTTTGACAAATTTCTCCAGACTTTTTTGTCATTGATTTTGAAGTTTTTTTTTGTTTTATTTTCCTTAGAGGTTTCTACGAGTTTTTACCATTTTTTTACGAATTTGTGATGAATTTGGAAGCATTTTGATGATATTTTTTGTAGTTTTTTCTCATTTTAACTGTTTCTGGAAGCCAAAAACAACTTTCGACGTTTTTTTTGCGCCTCTTGACGACATTTCCGATAAATTTTTGGCAATTTTTCACGTTGTGCTCAAGTTTCTCCCGATTATTGCAGCTTTTTGATGAATTTTAAACGCTTTAAACAATTTTCATCGTTAGGGCCTGTCCATAAAATACGTCACGGTAGTTTTAGATATTTCGGATCCTCGCCCCCCGCCCTCCCTCTCCCCTTCGTCACGATTTCTTGCGGTTTTTTGTATGTCATTTAGTATAGCCGACAAACTATCAAAGACACCCATTCTTCTCTAAAAGGGTGACATGTTTTAAAAACAGCCCATTACTACAACGTGCAGGTAATACATAGCGCCTTCGCTATAACCGGTAATTTATAAACAATCAGAAAAAGAAAAAAAAAATAAAATAAAATAAGAAAAAAAAACACTCACCATCACTTGGCGACGTATACAATTTTTTACAAATTTCTTGTACACCACCAAATTCATTAATTTTTGCTATTCCCTCCCTGCCCCGGTGCTCCATGAGCTCTCGTAATTGCTTAAGAGAAATCCCATATTGCGCCGGTCTTCCATCTATTGTGGCCATTTGTTATGAGTATATCTGAAAATAAACAAAAATAAATTAGATTAAAAAAAAACCCCATATCGAAGGAGAAAACTAAAACAATTTCAATGGGAATTTTCCTATGTTAGATTTATTTTATGAGACGAAAAACTTATTCCAATTTATTGTGCGATCGTTACACGAGAGAGTATCCAGGATAAAATAGGTTCCAGTGTTCTTGCTATCGATCTCCGCCCAATGATCGATCGATCGATCGATCGGTGTTTTAATTCTATTTTATTGTGGATTTCGGCCAAAACAAATCGAAGGCGCTTTTATTTAAATTTAGCCCACATGTGAAAATTTATGCATTTGAAGAAACACCAAAAACAAAAAAAACAAAACAAACTAAACCAAACATTAAAATAAACAGAGCAAAAAAATGCATGTGATCTAAAATTAAAGCAGCCCCCATTACCCTATTTTGTGTGATCTATTCGGATTTTTTCTTCTTCTTTTTTCAAAAAAAAAAAAAGAACAAAAAAGTAAGGTTAGAAGAGATTCAGCTACAGTTTCAAATCAACTTCCCATTTTTTCATATACAAAACGTTGGGCTAGTATTGCCGTTACGATTAGAATTTACGATAATTCGCGCAGAGTGACATTCAAGGGAATTTTTACGGTATCGCATTCACATACGGATGATTATATTTTTTATTGTCTGTCAATCATACTTCCAAACTGATGCCGCAATACCAACACAGTTTTTATAAATGGTATGTTTCTGTCCGCCACATGGCGAATCCGGAGAAAATTTGAAAATTCTAAAAATAACAACAAGCGAATCAAGATCGACGATATTAAGAGTATGTGTACGGAAAATTCTACCAATGTAGAATACATAAAACGGATTATGGGCGAAATTTCATCGCATCGTTACAAATTGGCAAATTGCGGTTGTAAAAATTTAACGCTGTTCAATTTCTATCACTTATTTTGTTATGAATTTATTATTAATTTTTTTTTATTATTATTATTGTAGAATTTGGACCCGGCTTAGCCCGTCTAAGAACAAAACCTAGGAAAAAGTCTGTGCTTTTCTTTAAAGTTTTTACTATTCGAAAAATGGCTTTCAAAAATTAACAAAAAGACAGTAAATTCCAGTATTCGGATTCACTTTATCCTCTTCCTTACTCCCCCCACGACTTTTAAATGGAGATATGTTAGAAATGGTCCTCCGGTGATTATCTATGCCAAATTTCAGATCAATCGGCTCAGTAGTTTTCCTGCGAAAGAGTAATATAGAGGAAAAATTAAGTTTCAGATTCCGTTACTCCATCCCCCCCCCTCGAGCTACTTTTCAATGGGCCTATGTTGGAACCAGGCCTACAGCGAGCATCCATGCTAAATTTCAGATCAATCGGTTCAGCCGTTTTCACGTGAAAGCAGAACAGACAGACAAACAGACAGACAGACAAACAGACAGACAAACAGACAGACAAACAGACAGACAAACAGACAGACAAACAGACAGACAAACAGACAGACAAACAGACAGACAAACAGACAGACAAACAGACAGACAAACAGACAGACAAACAGACAGACAAACAGACAGAGAAACAGACAGACAAAGAGACAGACAGACAAACAGACAGACAGACAAACAGACAGAAACCAACTGATTTTTATAAATTAGTATGATTATTATCGAATTTCCAATAAAATATAATTTGGAGGGACAATTTTTTGTTCTTTAATTCCTTCCCCCCCAATACAAACGAAAGTTTTTTTTACAATTTTCCCGAAAACGCTGAAAATTGTAAAAAAAAAACTATCGTCTGTATGGCGGAGGGGGGAACGACTGGTCTGATTTTGCCGGTTTAATAACTTAGACGTACTACTTAACCATTTCCCAATATTTTGAAGTAATTTTTTTTTGCAAAAATTCAGTTTGTATATTTTTGAAATTTTTGACAAAAAATCTCAAGAAAAATCCAAGTCTTGAGAAAAAATGGTTTTTTTTAAAAAAGTACTTCGGTTTCAGGAAAACCAAAAATCACACATTCTTTAGGATCCTGTTATCTATCAAAAACCGTTAACCGTGAGTCGATAGGCCAAAAATTACGCGAGGGACAGACGGTTTTCCAAATGTCGGATCCTTGAAAATTGAATCCTTTTTTCTCGGAAACGGCTAAAAGGATTTTCATGAAATTTTGAATCTTAGAGTTTTCGGGGACGAGGAATCGATATCCGGTGTCCTTTTCGGGGAAAAAAGGATTTTTCAAGGACCTCGTCCTTGTACCGCCCAAACCGTACCCCCCTCCTCAAAAAGGACACCGGATATCGATTCTCCGTCCCCGATAACCTCTAGATTCTGAATTTCAGCCCGATCGGAGGACTTGAATTTTTCGTCCTTAAAAAAAGTACAGGGGTCCCCCTTGCGATTTTTTCAATTTTTTTGCACGTCTCCGATTTCGCTGAAATTTGGTATAGGGGGGTTTTTAGGACTCCTAATTAAGAATCCGTTGTCCGTTTTCCGATATCACTAATAGTTTGGACGGTGCAGGGGGAGGGGGTGCCCTTGCGATTTTTTTCAATTTTTTTGAGACGTCTCCGATTTAGCTGAAAATTGGCTTAGGGGTGGTTTTTGGGCCTCTGATTAAGAATCCGTTGTCCGTTTTCCGATATCACTAATGGTTTGGGTGGTGCAGGGCGGTGAAGGTGTCTTATAAAAAATTAAATTTTCACACAAATGACACCGAATCAGGCTCCCCTTTTTCATTCTAAATCGAATCCTTACAGGATTAGGCGGGACATCAGCAGAAGGACCAGGACACGGTCAAGGGGTGTGATGGGAGGCAAATTTTCCAAAGCTTTTCTAAGTAAGAAAAACATTTCCGAAAACTTCTTTAACCGCGAATTTTTTTTTCGAATTTTTCGAGGCTTTTTGTAAGTAGGAAAAATATTTGTGAGAAATTTTCTAGACAGAAAATATTTTTTTCGAACTTTCCAAGACTTTTTTTTTAAGCAAGAAAAATACTTCCGAGAAGTTTTCTAGGCAGGAAGTATTTTTTTTTTCGAATTGTCCGAAGCCAGTTTTAGGCAGGAAAAATATTTCCAAGACCGTTTCTAGGCAAGAAATATTTATTTAGAATTTTCCGAGGCTTTTCCTAAGTATGAAAAATATTTCTGAGAAACTTTCTGGGCAGAAAATATTTTTTTCGAATTTTCCGAGGCCAGTTCTAGGCAGGAAAAATATTTCTGAGAAACTTTCTTGGCAGAAAATATTTTTTTCGAATTTTCCGAGGCCAGTTCTAGGCAGGAAAAATATTTCCAAGACTGCATTTAGACAGGAAATATTTTTTTCGGGGTCCAAAAACGATTATAAATGGATGGTTGCCGTTAAAAAAAGAGTACGTGTCCCTATTCCATCAAAACCCGACGGATCACTTCGCCCTTAACCCATTTAAGTCCCTTAACCCGTCACTTGCCGCTGGCGCATTTTTGCACCAGTAACTTTGAACAACTTTGACAAGCCTTATGGTTACCACATAGTAGTCAAAGTTGCTAATTTGGAACGTAAATTGTGACAAGAAATGGGTTAAGTAGTTTAATTTATTATAGAAATATCTGATTTTTATGATTTTTGTAATTGAAATTGACTTTTTTAGTCACAGTTCCGATTCTCTATCATAAAATAGTAAGATTTATTAGGTTTTCTCTGGGTTTATAGCAAATCAACGCCATCTATTATTACTATAGATAAAAACCGTCACAATTGTTTAAAAATCATCTAAAAATAACATAATCCGGTGAAAATTTCCAAAAATATTCTGCTTTATTAGCAGAATGTTGAAGAAAACTGATGGTAAACCAAATTTCGTTACAAATAGACAAACAAACAGAAAAAAACCTCCATACCAATATGAAATAATGATAGTCGAAAAGCATAAAATCATTAAAAACGAATGACTCAAGCATGACCGCGATCATGGAATTCACTACAGACAGACAGCAAAAAAAAACGTGAAATGGAATGTAATTCAGTTAAATTTAGTGAATATCATGCAGCATTAGATCAGCTCTCGACATTATATTTTGCTTAAGATTAGTTTAGCCGCAAGATCTCTGAGTGTGACATCACTGGACCTTAGAAAAGGCGACCAATTCACAAAAAACCGCGACGATTTTAATCCATCAACTTTTTCTCGTATATTAGAGACAAAATTAGATATTTTCGTACAGTTCCTATGCGATTTATTGGTTGGAAAATTGTAATTGAAAACAAGGTAAACAATTTTGGGAAATGGTGGCGATTGTCCATAAAGCACGTCCCGAATTCAGCAAGGAAGGAGGAAAGGTCGTCTAAAAAATTGCGAAAAGGTGGGTCAAGAGGGAAAGGTAGACGGGGGGAGGAAAGAAAAGTCCCAGATTAATGTGACGTATTTTATGGACGGTTTTTTATAGAAAATCTCAAAAACCAACAAAGAAAAATGGAAAGACAACGTCGAAACCCTACCAAAAATGTCGAAAATCCGAAACAATAGCCGGAAAATTGTAGAAAAGTCTCAAACCTAGGGCGAAATTACGAAAAATAACGTAAAAAATCGTTGAAATACGTGTCGCTTTAGGCGATCCAGTGGCATTCAATTGAATACAAATTACTAAAAATTTCGCTACTACCTCAAGAGTTGGGTGTGAAAAAGCATTAAATCGTCGTGTTGAAAGTGCAGGCAGATTAAAAAAACATAACAAAAACTATAATTGCCAATCTGGCAATCATTGGAGACCCGTATGGTGATATTCGTATCAAAATTCGGACAGTTGTACCAAAATTCCACTTTGAAGTCAAACTTTCCAATAAGATTTTTTAAAATTTATTCCAATCGGATTTTGATGTATGGGAGTTTTATGTAGAATCATATCCTAAATAACTTTTGTTCTTGGACTTTTTTGATAAGATGCACCGTTTTCGAGATATTCACAAAAACCGTTTTCATTCGTATGGGGGGTACCCCCCCTAATGGTCCGTTTTTGCCCATTAACGAACTTAGCCTCGCATTTTACGAAAAATGAATCTGCGCAAAATTTCAAGTCTCTAGCTCAATCCGTGCGCCTGCAATCCGCGCCACAGACAGACAGACAGACAGACGGACAGACAGACAGACGGACAGACAGACAGACGGACAGACAGACAGACGGACAGACGGACAGACGGACGGACATGCAGAAATTAATTATTTTTATCATTCTAAACACACTGGTGTAATTCATTTTTATGTGTGATGACGGGATCTTGGCGTTACAAACGGTAAGGCAAAGTTAATATACCCTTTGGTTTCACCATACGGGTATAAAAACCGCACCTTACTGCACACTGCATCGGTCTGTCCGGTCACTGTTCGACGATCATACACGTCACTAACTGGCGGCGTTTAGTCATCATCTGTTTGGTATTTTATAGTCGCCTATCATGACATTCTTCGAACGCGACTTAATGAAACTAAACTCAGGTAAATTACCTCAGGTAAGGCAGAGGTAACGCACGTAAATCGAATAGTTTTTGCTTTTTGTTTCGTTTTATGATTCAGAGTGCGTTTTTTTTTTGACTTTACATTTCGATCGACCGATGATCGCACGCTCATTGGCTTTAAAAATTGAATTTTGCATTCATTGACAGTTTTTAGCGGTGCTGCTAGCGATTTCTATGCGTTGCGAATTTCAATTTTTGTTTGGCCTGTAATTGCTATGGATTTCCATCATAAATCATAGCAGGTAAGCAAATGCCCCCATATATTGTGATAAAATTTTCGTAATTAATTAATTTTCGTTAACTTAAATCAGAAATTTTCTAATTTTTTAGAAAATTTCTGAACGGTTCTCAAAAATTTTCAGATTAGAACACATTTTTTCAATTTATTAAAACAGCTAGTTAAATTTCTAATTCCTACGTCACATGATTTCTAATCAGATTAACCAATTTCACTAATTTTGATATTTATTACTGAATATCAATGAAATGTTCAAAGTTTTCGCGCTCATTTTTCAATTCGGCGTCCATTTTCACACATCCGATTGGCACAAATCCCTGGACTACAGGTTCTCTATTACCAAGTAGCAATTTTTTACCAACCAAACAAATATCCTTTTTAAAGTTTTTTTTGGAAAATTGCCTCCAATCAAGTCTACTTACGAGACAAAGTCCCAATTCGCTTCCAATGTACCAAGGGTAATTCAATTTTCCAATCAAATTTCCAATGGTAATGGGGAATTTTTCGAGAAGTTCAAAATGCGAAAAAATCAAACAATTGTAAGGTTTTTCAAGGACTTACGATCCAAAGGAATGCCACCTTGCAAATTTCAGCGAATTTCGATCAAAAAAAATGCAAAAACCTCAACACAAATCACACTTTTATGCCAATTTCATACTAATTTTATACTATTTTGACACCCTTCAGTGGCACACAATTAACTGCTTTTGTTTTTGTTTTTTTTTTTGATAATAAACACAAACAGTTTTTCATTTCTTTTGTTTAGTTTCACTTGATTTGAAACTATTATTATGAGTTTTCTCGCGTTTACGTGATAAGAGGGTTTTGGTGAATTAATCGACAAGCAACCTCTAAGAATGCGGTTTTCCTTGAAATTAATTTTTCCGATAACGAGAGAAACATTCATTTTACGTAATTTCATGCCATCCGATATGAAAATACGCAGAAAACTGGATCGAATCGAATGAAACGGTTTGGAATTTAAGAAAATTATTTAAAAAAAAATCAAATTTGAACAAACACATGACTTTCTTATACAATATCTACATTTCTGCACCATTTACAGTAGAGCCTTACACGAATAACATAAAAATATGAGTTTTTATTTAACATAATCTGAAATATCTCGACAACGGTAAAAGATATCGGATAACGGTAAAAGACAAAAATTGTGGCAAACTTTATTCTCTTTAATTCATCTCAAAACCCGTTATTTTTCGAGGCAAAAAATCCGTTTTTTTTTTCGAGATAATCGCAAAGAGACTGTCAAAAAGCTGCCATTTTGATTACTTCCAGTTAACCGATTTCCACAAAAACTTGATAGGATTGTTCCATTCCAGGACCAAACATCCCTGTCAAATTTCGTGCCTCTTTGAGACATCTTGTACACAGACTGACAGACTGACAGACAGACTGACAGACAGACTGACAGACAGACTGACAGATAGACTGACAGACAGACAGACAGACAGACAGACAGACAGACTGACAGACAGACTGACAGACAGACTGACAGACAGACTGACAGACAGACTGACAGACAGACTGACAGACAGACTGACAGACAGACTGACAGACATTTTTTGTAATAATGCTCCAATCGACTCAGGAGTGCTCTTACAGCTCAAAAAGTTATAAAATAGTGACTAATTCAGTAAATGAATTTCTTTAAAAATATTTACTGAACTGAATGTGTTATAAGTGTATGAAAGGGTAACTGGTTTGCATTCCAATCAACAGCTTTTGCTTGGATTTGCTGCAATTGAAAATTAGAAAGATGGGAAAAAAATGAAATAATATAAAAATAAAAGCTCACCAAACGAGTTTCTTCAAGCAGAGATAAACCTGGAAACGCCTAATATTGCATAATAATTCAATTGAATCGAATTAAACTCAATGGCCTTTTGCCAATTTCATCGATGTGTGATTGTTTTTCAACGTAACCAAGCGAAACGAAAGAAAAAAACCACATAGATTTCATGTCTAATAATTACAGAAATTGATAAGATTTTTTTCTTATCGGATATCTTGACACCTGTTACAAACACCAAAATGTGTGTTGGGGCGGTGGACGAGCCGGGTGTTGATACTTGAATTGATATTAATAGAAATTTATCTCCCATGGCTTATCTACGCACCTAATATGGTCTAGAAATACAAATTCCTCATAATAATGTTGGCCCCTGGAATTATCAAAAAATCTGGAAAAATAACAGAATATTGTCATGTTCTTTTGCATATACAGAATTTTAGCTTTTATTTTAGCATTTTATATTTAATTAGTATGACTAAAAATCCAAAATGATAATTACATTATCCTAATAGGACTTTCCGTTATCCTTACAGGCTTCTTAACATCAAAATCGGACTCAGCGACCCCAAAAACCTCCAGCACAGATTGTTTTTCCGGGAAATTTGAGGAAAAGAATAATCACGTTGTCCTTACAGGCTTCTTTACGTTAGAATTGGATTCTGCGACCCCAAAAACCTCCAGAAAAGATTGTTTTTCCGGGAAATTTGAGGAAAAGGATAATCAAGTTGTCCATACAGGCTTCTTTACGTTAGAATTGGATTCTGCGACCCCAAAAACCTCCAGCAAAGATTGTTTTTCCGGGAAATTTGAGGAAAAGGATAATCACGTTGTCCTTACAGGCTTCTTAACGTCAGAATTCGATTAAGCGACACTAAAAAACCCGCAGAAGGGATTTTTTCCGGAAAATTTGTGAAGCGGGATAACGGCGTCTTCCTTACAGGACCTTCTCTCTTACTAGGACGAAGTAGAGAACATATTTTCTTGTCGTCGGACTTACGTATGTGTATTTCAAGTCAATCGGATGAATGGAAGTGGGATTTAAATCTCGCACACGGACACGAAGGCAAGCTAAATAAAAACCCATAAATACCCTACGTCCCTATCAATATTTTATGCTCGACAGATTTGATGTTTTTCGTAAAATTCTTGAATCTCTGAATCGAAAATCTTAAATCGCTTGAATAAGTTTTCATGCTACCTTTGGCCAATTATTCTAACACAAATTATTACTAATGTTTTCCGACAAGTTGTGCAAGTGTTTTGTTTCCTGTTGTTTTTCACACACTTGAAAGAATTTTTGAAGATTTCTTACGAAATTTTCTTCGTTATTTTGAGAAAATTCGCCGAAAATTCAAGAGAATTTCTCAAATCGAATAAATTTTTCACAGAACGCTTAAATTCACATCACAATAATTAACTTTACTATCGAAATTGAAGAAATAACCAACACGACATTCCCAATTTCATTTACGGGTTAGTTTTTTTCACACAAATCTATAGAGTTTTTTTTCCCCCGGATTAAAATCCCCGGCGGTTTTAAATTTCAGTAAAAAATCTGATATAAATGATTTTCATCGTCCTGTAGCGAAGGACATATTACTGGTAAACACGTCTGGAAATGTATGGAAAAAAGAAAATGTGTACTTATTTTTCACCTTGTCGGAGAGGTTTCGCTTTTCCAATTTACTTGGCAGGTTTCTTGTTCAGATTTTCTTCTTTTGTAAAAATGATTTTCACATCGCCTTTTTTTTGCATTCGAATAACTCTTATTATTCGCTGATTGGTTTATTTTTATACAAAATAATAATGAAAATCAACAAATGCTGGGTACAATTATTTGATTTTTACGCTTCTATGATGGAAATTCACAAGATTTTGATTTGTTTTGTCTGGTAATTCCTTTGAATTTGATATTTTTGAAAGGGAAAATTCCTTTTCAACCCATTCTTACCTCTCAGTCTCACCCATAGGTTAGAAAATGCCACCCATCTATGAATTCTTCCAAAAACCAGCGAAATTCATCAGAAAATCGTCAAAGAATTTTCGAAAAATCGTTGAAAATTTTGAAGAATTACCAAACTTTTCAAACTATCACAGGAACTTTCCAAAAATTGCCAAAAATCCTACAAAACTCCTAGAAATTGCCGGAGAGGAGAGAAAAAAAAAATAATTGAAAACTTTCTAACTCGAAAAAAGTCACCGTTCTTAAAAAGTCCTCGGGAATTCTTCAAAACATTCTCAAAAAATCTTCAAAAGTCGTGGAAATTGTTCAAAAAAAAAAAAAAAGAAAACATCAAAGTTCTTTAAAAATCGTGAAAATTCCTCAAAAATTGTAGAAACTGTTCGAAAAACATCAAAAAGTCTTTGAAAATCATCGAAATTCGTCAAAATTTGTGAATTTTTTTCAAAAATTGTAATTTGTTTTGCTTTTTCTTTTTTAAAAAAAAAAAAGAAAAAAAAACCTTGTCAAAATTCTCTTGTTCAATAGAAATCTATATAGTTCTCTTTTTAAATACCATTGTATATTTCTTGTATAAAAAGGCATATTGCCTTATATGAATAAATGAATTTATATTTATATTTATTTATAAATTCTTTGAAAAACATCAAAAAGTCTTTGAAAATCATTGAAATTCGTCAAGATTCGTGAAAATTGCTCAAAAATTGTTCAAAAAACGTCAAGAGTTCTCCAAAAGCCGTCAAAGTTCGTGAAAATTCCTCAAAAATGGTAGAAACTGTTTGAAAAATATCAAAAATTCTTTGAAAATCATCGAAATTCGTCAAGATTCGTGAAAATTGCTCAAAAATTGTCAAGAATTCTTCAAAAATCATCGAAAAAATCGTCAAAATTTTGTGAAACTTATCAAAGTTTGTGAAAATTCTTCGAAAATTGTACAAATTCTCCGAAAGTCGTCAACAAACCTTGAAAATTCCTCAAAAATTGTACAAATTGTTCAAAAATGCTAATAAAGCTTGAGTATAGTCATTAAAAATCGTTCAAACAAAGTCAGAAGTGCTTCAAAAGCTGTCAAAAATCGTGAAAACTCTTCAAATATTTTGGAAATTATCCGAAAAATGTCGAAAATTTTACAAAAACCATCGAAATTCGTCAGAATTTGTAAAAAACCCCTCAAAAATTGTTGCAAAAATATCAAGAATTCAATTGCATAAAATTGCGACCTGTCAATCTGTAAAAATTTGTCAAAAATAATTAACAATTTTAAGCCTATAAATCATCGTAACGGCCATCAAAAAAACGTTCTTCAGATGTTGAAAAATTATGCTGTCAACTAAAGTCAGATAATCGTCAGACATTCTGCTAGTGGAGAGAGTTCGGACAAACACCGAATGACGGCAATTCACATGACGGCAATTGTTGTGACGATAAATAGAACGGCATGACAATGACGTCACACACAAGTCTAAATAGAGACCATGGCTAATCGGATGGATGACTGAGTGCAGGCCGGTTCTGGCCGCCCGTCATCCGTCGTGTCGTAATAAACTGACGATTACTGCATTCTGCTTAAAGTCGACTTACTTATGCGCGCACTCTTAAATAATTTATGGACTTATGTTGGAGCTTGAATGGTGCGGCGCGCCGCAGTCAAGATAACCAAAGCGATTTCGTATAAAAAAAGAATGAAATCGCTAACCAAACAGAAAATAATCGCATTGAACGCTGAGTAAAATAGTCTCAATCATGTTCATTGCCAAAAATAAATAATAATAAAAAAAACTACGAGATATACATGCGATAAAAATGTGTCTTATGTGAACAGCATGGGACTTTCTGATACACTGACAGTAAATTTTTTCTATAAAACAAAACTCAAATCGATCTGAGGATTGCCACTTAAAATCCCTTTTCAACATCAAAACCTGACAGCCCCTTCCATACGTATAAGAAAAAACAAAAACAAACCAACACAATTGTGAGTTAAACATTTTATAAACGGTCGGGTCGGTCAATCGATCCGTCGATCGATCAGTGATGAATGTGACATCATTTCGTGGCCAGTGAAATTTATTAATGCTAAATACTAGGTAGACATGTATGTCTAATAAATACCAAAGTGCTAAGAAACCGAAATCAAATCTAAAACAATTCAAATCATGCCAATTTTATTGGTTGAATGTCCAAGACTTACATCCGAGTTATTTCACAGATGGATATTTTTATCTAATGGCTGGTCATTCAGTGCCAAATGCTAATTTAAAAAAAAAATATCTGATGGGAACGGCACATGACTTTCTTATACAAAATTTACCTTCCTCAGCAATTTACATCATAATCCGACGAATAAAATATTAGTTTTTATAAAAATATGATTTCTTTTTTATAAAATATGAAATATCTCGATAACGGTAAAAGATATTGATTTAGGGTAAAAGACAAAAACGTAGAGAATTTCAATATCTTTAATTCTGCTATTAACTGTTTTTTTTTCCAAAAACCGTTAGTTTGCAAGCAATTCGCCACAATTTATTTTTTTAATGATATCTCGATAACGGTAAAAGATACCGTATAACGGTAAAAGACAAAATTATGGTAAACTTTATTCTCTTTAATTCATCTCATAACCCGTTATTTTTCGAGATAATCGCAAAGAAACTGGCTGTCAAAAAGCCGCCATTTTGATTACTTCCAGTTAACCGATTTCCACAAAAACTTGATAGGATTGTTCCATTCCAGGACCAAACATCCCTGTCAAATTTCGTGGCTCTTTGAGACATCTTGTACACAGACTTACAGACAGACTGACAGACAGACAGACTGACAGACAGAAAGACAGACTGAAAGACAGACTGAAAGACAGACTGGCAAACAGACTGACAGAAAGACTGACAGACTGAAAGAAAGACAGACTGGCAAACAGACAGAAAGACTGATAGACAGACAGGAAGACAGACAGAAAGACAGACTGAAAGAAAGACTGAAAGACAGACTGGCAGACAGACTGGCAAACAGACAGACTGACAGACAGACTGACACTGACAGACAGACTGACAGACAGACTGACTGACAGACTGACAGACTGACAAACAGACCCGGGTTGTTTTTTTAATGGTGTTTTAGTGCATTTTTTTGGGTTTTTTGGGTGGACTTTTTTTAAAATTCCAGTGGGTTTTTTGGGCTGAGGAAAATAGGAACAACCTTGATATAAATGCAACCGCTAAAATACTAACGGTTAGATATTGTAAAAAGAAAAAAAAATATACTATAAAAATACCTTTTTGAATGGACAGGAATTATGACGAAGATGTGCAATTAACGGGAGTACTAATTTATTTTCACGTTTTTGATCCGTTATATCCGTCAGTTACTTTAATGCACGTTTTATAGTGCAAAAACCTTACGTTGTTTTTTTCAATACTTTTATTGATTTTTGATTATTTTTTTACACCATTTGTGAAACACACACGATCGACCACCACTATTCACTACGCCGTGTCCCGTTATATTATTTCTCTCTTTTTTGGGGACAAAGCCACATCTTAAAATTGCTCACATAAAACACTTGTATTTATTTTCGAAAAATTACAATTTCTTGTGAAGAATCAATCCTGCACAATTTTATTTCCACACTAAAAAATAAATAAATATTGCATTTAAAACCACTAGTTTTTGTTTAAAGATTTAGAAAAAAAACAAATTCGTCGTTAATTTCGATAAGCACGCTCGATTTTTTTTTTGTGAATCACGCGCGTGTAAAATCACAATAGCGAACAGTGCCCCAAAATGTGCGTTCCGAACCGAGACCGACGCTAGACTAGATTAGAGTACCTGAAAAAACAAACTATGTACGCGAATATGAAGCTGCGAACAGCAAACGTCGTCGGAATCACGTTCGGTGGCTATGCTATCATAAACTCGCCAACCATTCAACCGCATTTGACAGTTCGGCAAATATAGGACGATAAAACACGTGAATTCTGTTAGAATTTGTGACGTGACAAGAGCCGAGACCGTTCTAAGATTGACATTTGGCGCAGGCGAAGCTCATTTCCATCAGAAGAGGATTTCCATTAGGGCGACTATTGTTATGGAGGGGGGGGGGGGGGGGGGGGGGGGTGGTGGGCGTGGGAGTTGCGCCGGAGGAGGGGGGGGGGGAGTTTCATTAATTATTAGCACTCATCAGTTGTGCGCAATGAAAAAAATGTAAACATTGAATGTGCAATGAAAAATCGAACACCAATGGAATGTAAAGTGAAAACCGGTTATAACGACATACCGAAAACTACTAAATTGATATTAATTGGGTTTTCTTTCTCTAGTGTTTTATTTTTTCACCCCCCTACATCAACTCCACAAAAATAGAAACATCTTAAAACACAAGACAGTGTGCTGGTAGCTTCAGACGAAACTTTAGATGATAGAAATGACTCACAGGGCATCTGGCAGCTCCAAATTAGACGTTGGGGCGGGTGCATAATATATTGCATTGAAATACTGTTTACTATAAATAGATGCAAAATGTAAATAAAATCAACACAGCGGTAAGAAATTTGACAGTAATTAAAGCCACAAGGAGAGATTTTCGGGGCTCCTGTGATAAATCTTCGTGGCCACAATTTATTTTTTGTTATTTTGTTTCTAATTGAAAATTTTGCGCCAGCAAAGATTGAAATATTTTTTGCAAGGGGGCGCGGCGGTGGCAGGAGGTAAACGCGCGCGGTGTATTTGTGGTGCAAAAACAGGTTGGGAATATTTCGATGGGGGGTGTGGGGGGTAAGAATGATACAACGACGCCCTCATGATGGAATCGCTAGCTGGCTGGTTGGCCGCCGGGTTAACCGTAAACTTCGAAGCGAATTCATTGAGACTTCTTTTAAATTTCTTATGAATTATATTAATTATCGAAACACCAACTCCCTTCTGCAACAAGCAACGCGTTTATTTATAGCATAACAAAAAAAAAGAGTGAAAAAAAAATATATTGGGAAAAAATCTGTCCACCACTTGCTGTAGATTTGGAGTTTCGCAAAACAAAAAAAAAAGAAATCTATTTTGCTACCGTGAAGAATTTTCAAGGAATTTCCTTGTACTGAAGAACTGATGGTAACTGAATTCCTCGTAATCAGAGATTCTTGTTTGCTTCAGAAATCATTTCGATAAGCAGAAATTACGAGAATAACAAAAGAAAACACAAAATGGAAAAGAAAATGAAAAACTCCGGTAAGCGCCGCGCGAATTCTTCAATAGCGTTCACATATTAAATACATTATATGGTGGGGCGCCGCATTAAAATATTCACACATCGCGAAATGCCAGAAATCCGAAAAGGAAACTCACTAGATTTTCACGAAAATTCATTCAATTGAATTTTTCCTTAGTCGACCGTGTTTTTTATTCGAACGAAAAACAAAAACTAACTAAACTTCAATTCAGCTAAAACCCTACAATCCACACTACAGATCCGCACACAGTACTGAATTTGATTTGATTTGATTTGTTTGGTAGATCAGTTTGTCACACTGCCACCAGTGTTGGTAACTACAATGGAGTTGTCGGTTGTTAAATAACCCCAAAAAAAAATTAAATATATACCCAATAATTTTTTTTCGTGATTTTTATTGGCTTTGAAGAGGTTAAAATTAGAGTGAACAGCCTGTCATTCAGAAAGTGATCAATTGGTTATCTAAAAGCGGTCGCGAAATTCAAAAACGGCAGCAAAAAAAACAAAACAAAAGTTCTTTTCATTGCCATGAGAGCGACTGCGATTGTGAAATACGTCAGACTTTTAGGTGGGGGAAGTGTTGGAGGGGTTTTGAAAATGTAAAAACCGGTATGACATATTTTATGGACAGTCCTTTACGTCGCTGACCGCAGAGATTGATCCTTATATAGTATACAAAATTATTAGCCTTTCATGTTAATATTTTATTCAAATAATAGCTTTTCAAAATTAAAAATATTTTAAATTTCCAAAAAAATGTGTTTCATTTATTTAATTTTCCTAATTTCTTAAACCACCACCCCCCAACGCCCTCCTCCTGCAAAAAAAATCTAAGAATAACGAAGAAAACTTCCACATGTCTTTTTTTGATCATCATCAAGACTGAAAAATGTTTATAAAATAATATAAAACAAAATTCCGACAGTCAGTATTGTCATTCATTATCACTTAAGTCGTCGTCGTCTACCTTCCGGTTGTCATCTATTTGCTAGACGTTCAACACAAGAGTAAAATTACAGCAACAACAACCCAATAAAAATGAATTCCAAACTAACGATAAAATTAGTAGATTTTGTGAGTAACACCGAAATTCTATTATCACTTGAGTGATTGTCGCAGAGTCACACTCGTGTCACCTCAATCACGGATTATGCGTAAGAATTATCTCTCAAACAGCACTAATCAAAAATAATACACAACAACAACAAAAAAAAAAATTAAATATAAGCAATATGCATGTGTAATGGTGAGCACAGCAGGTAAATATTGAAGAAGAAGAAACAGGTGAAGCAGAGCCAACATAACAAAAAATAATTAACAAACGTTAGCAGTAGTTACGGTCGTTGTTTTTAGCACATCAAGACAACAAAATGAGATTAATTTTGACGTCAAGATTTCAGTTCAAACCACTTAACTTTTCCATTTTCTTATATGCTAAGGTGTATTACAAGGGAAGTATTGTAGTCTCGTACGAAATTAAACTGGGAGATGTGAGGAAAAGACAAACATGTAAAAAATTACATTCTATCCAACTTTTGTTATACTTAAAGCTACTGAAAAATGTAGTTATGTGTAGTTTCGGAGTGTAGTTTCGCAGCCATTTTGGGAACTTCCGGTTAACGGATTTCCACCAAAAGTTGATAGAATTGTCCTATTCGAGGACCAGACTTCCCTGAAAAAATTCGTCATAAGACAAATTTAAAAAAAAAAGCAGTTGAGTCGTTTGAAAGCTGGCGCCACCACGTTTTGCATTAACCGAAAAACAAAACTACATACAAAATGGCTGGGTAAAAAAGCGACCTATAGTTATCCTATAATTATCGAATAGTAACTTTTTTGTACATCATTCAAACCTCGTCAAAAGAGTATAAAGAGCACACGGTGGGGGAAGGGTCAATACACATACACGCACACACTCAAGCAAGACACATTCATTCATTCACCCTTCAGACCGTTAGAATAAAAAAAATCAGCGACAGAAAAAAGAAACACCCCCAAAAAACTGAAATTAAGAACAAAAGCGGAGTTAATGGATAGCAATGGGGAGTTGTTGAGAGTTTGATTGCTGCTGCTGCCACGTAAAAAGTCCTTGACTGTCCTTTCATGTCATTTTTCTTCTTCTTTTTCTTTGTGAATATAGAAATTAAACGGTTTTAAATAACTTAAGGATATTCGAGGTTGGGAGGGATGTACAAGTCATGTTTGTGGGAAAATGTAGGATGTTTTGGTACTGAAAAGCGGACCATCGACCAGAATTTTTGTTTTTTTGGAAAACACGTTGTCAACCGCTAACGGAATTGTTGTGATTCCTGCCCGCTCCCCCCACCCGAATCGGAAGGATGAAAAATCACCCCTAAAACTTTTAAGTAGGTACAATTTTCACTTTAAACAGATTTATGTATTAATAAAACATCATCTATGAGAAATTATCCCTAAATAAAATCCGTTAAATTAATTTCGAATATGGCCGATAGACAAGATTATTTATTATACAATTTTTATAGGTTATGTTGCTCCTTATGCGGTGGATCCCAAGGATATATACATACACTTGCTTACTATCAAAGTTGCCAGCCGATCGTGATCGTTTCAAAGCACATTTTATTACAGTTTCACGATGCATTTAATTTTATGATTGGTAAATCTTCACGATGCATTTTAATGGTCGCCCCGACAAATATGAAAGCAATTTCATGTTTAATTTTTCATCACTTCCATTTTGACATGAAAATGAGGCAATCAAGAGTGAACTTCCTAGCATAATTTCTAGTTTTTCGCATTAATTTTGCTAAACTCGAACGCGAATAATATTTTATAAGTTTTTACTTAACGCCAGTAGTGACAGGAAATTAGATTTTCATTTTATGGCTTTTGGGTGTGAAATTGCTTTCAATTTGTGTATTTTTGTATGTGTGTGTGTTTGGTGTGTCTACGAGTCCGTTATGTTTCGTTCTTTTCTCCCAATTTCTACCGAAAATAACAACAACAACAAAAACAAGTAGCAACTCATTAAAATTTATACGCGAATATCCAATCCTATGCCACCGCCAGCGGTAAATAAGGCCTTATGTGGGCTTTTTATTATTCAAAGTGCGTTTATTTTTGTTTGGGGCGGCCGTTATTTTTTTTTGTTTTCTTTTCTCACGTGTTTTTCATTTTTCAAGAATCTCAGCCGAGTATAGATAATTAAAAATTTATTAAGTGACACTGGACGACAATGAAGTCATCCATAATAATTGAAAGTTATTTCCGTTCCCCGTAAAAAATCCACCTCTGTTCCCATGCTGTTAGACTCATCTAAGGAAGCAACAGTCACGGAGATAAAGATAGCGAAATTTTAAATTCAACGAATAAACAAAAATTCATGTGAAAAGATTCTTTGATTAATCAATAAATTTAATATATTTTTAATTAAAAAATATCTGAGGTAAATAGCATCTGACTTTCTTATACAAAATCGGCGTTTGTGCGCAATTTACACTAAAAACCGACAAATAAAATATTAGTTTATTATAGAAAAATAAGAATTTTTATTTTACAAAATCCGAAAAATCTCAATAACGCGAGATCTAAGCAGGACAAAAATATTTCCGAGGGCTTTAATAAGCAGGAAATATTTTTTTCGAATTTTTAGAAGCGATTTCTAAGCAGGAAAAATATTTCCGAGGCTCTTTCTAGGCAGGAAATAATTTTTTCGAATTTTTAGACGCGAGTTCTGGGCAGGAAAAATATTTCCGAGGCCTTTTCTAGACGGAAAATATTTTTTTCGATTTTGTAGACGCGAGTTCTAAGCAGGAAAAATATTTCCGAGGCCTTTTCTAGGCATAAAATATTTTTTTCGAATTTTTAGACGCGAGTTCTAAGCAGGAAAAATATTTCCGAGGTCTTTTCGAGGCAGGAAATATTTTTTTCGAATTTTTAAACGCGAGTTCTAAGCAGAAAAAATATTTCCGAGGTCTAGGCAGGAAATATTTTTTTCGGATTTTTAGAAGCGAGTTCTAAGCAGGAAAAATATTTCCGAGGCCTTTTCTAGGCAGGAAATATTTTTTTCGAATTTTTAGACGCGAGTTCTGAACAGGAAAAATATTTCCGAGGTCTTTTCTAGGCAGGAAATATTTTTTTTTCGAATTTTTAGACGCGAGTTCTGAACAGGAAAAATATTTCCGAGGCCTTTTCTAGACGGAAAATATTTTTTTCGAATTTTTAGAAGCGAGTTCTAAGCAGGAAAAATATTTCCGAGGTCTTTTCGAGGCAGGAAATATTTTTTTTCGAATTTTTAAACGCGAGTTCTAAGCAGAAAAAATATTTCCGAGGTCTTTTCTAGGCAGGAAATATTTTTTTCGGATTTTTAGAAGCGAGTTCTAAGCAGGAAAAATATTTCCGAGGCCTTTTCTAGGCAGGAAATATTTTTTTCGAATTTTTAGACGCGAGTTCTGAACAGGAAAAATATTTCCGAGGTCTTTTCTAGGCAGGAAATATTTTTTTCGAATTTTTAGATACGATTTGTAAGCAAGAAAAATATTTCTGAGGCTCTTTCTAGGCAGGAAATATTTTTTTCGAATTTTTAGAAGCAAGTTCTAAGCAGGAAAAATATTTCCGAGGTCTTTTCGAGGCAGGAAATATTTTTTTCGAATTTTTAAACGCGAGTTCTAAGCAGGAAAAATATTTCCGAGGCCTTTTCTAGGCAGGAAATATTTTTTTCAATTTTTTAAACGCGAGTTCTAAGCAGAAAAAATATTTCTGAGGCTCTTTCTAGACAGGAAATATTTTTTTCGAATTTTTAGACGCGAGTTCTGAGCGGGAAAAATATTTCCGAGGTCTTTTCGAGACAGGAATTTTTTTTTCGAATTTTTAGATGCGAGTTCTAAGCAGGAAAAATATTTTCGAGGCCTTTTCTAGGCAGGAAATATTTTTTTCAATTTTTTAAACGCGAGTTCTAAGCAGAAAAAATATTTCTGAGGCTCTTTCTAGACAGGAAATATTTTTTTCGAATTTTTAGACGCGAGTTCTGAGCGGGAAAAATATTTCCGAGGTCTTTTCGAGGCAGGAAATTTTTTTTTCGAATTTTTAGATACGATTTGTAAGCAAGAAAAATATTTCTGAGGCTCTTTCTAGGCAGGAAATATTTTTTTCAAATTTTTAAAAGCGAGTTCTAAGCAGGAAAAATATTTCCGAGGTCTTTTCGAGACAGGAATTTTTTTTTTCGAATTTTTAGATGCGAGTTCTAAGCAGGAAAAATATTTTCGAGGCCTTTTCTAGGCAGGAAATATTTTTTTCAATTTTTTAAACGCGAGTTCTAAGCAGAAAAAATATTTCTGAGGCTCTTTCTAGACAGGAAATATTTTTTTCGAATTTTTAGACGCGAGTTCTGAGCGGGAAAAATATTTCCGAGGTCTTTTCGAGGCAGGAAATTTTTTTTCGAATTTTTAGATACGATTTGTCAGCAAGAAAAATATTTCTGAGGCTCTTTCTAGGCAGGAAATATTTTTTTCGAATTTTTAAACGCGAGTTCTAAGCAGGAAAAATATTTCCGAGGTCTTTTCTAGGCAGGAAATATTTTTTTCAATTTTTTAAACGCGAGTTCTAAGCAGAAAAAATATTTCTGAGGCTCTTTCTAGACAGGAAATATTTTTTTCGAATTTTTAGACGCGAGTTCTGAGCGGGAAAAATATTTCCGAGGTCTTTTCGAGGCAGGAAATTTTTTTTCGAATTTTTAGATACGATTTGTCAGCAAGAAAAATATTTCTGAGGCTCTTTCTAGGCAGGAAATATTTTTTTCGAATTTTTAAACGCGAGTTCTAAGCAGGAAAAATATTTCCGAGGTCTTTTCGAGGCAGGAAATTTTTTTTTCGAATTTTTAGATACGATTTGTAAGCAAGAAAAATATTTCTGAGGCTCTTTCTAGGCAGGAAATATTTTTTTCAAATTTTTAAAAGCGAGTTCTAAGCAGGAAAAATATTTCCGAGGTCTTTTCTAGGCAGGAAATATTTTTTTTCGAATTTTTAGAAGTGAGTTCTAAGCAGGAAAAATATTTCCGAGGCTCTTTCTAGGCAGGAAATATTTTTTTCGCATTTTTAGACGCGATTTCTAAGCAGGAAAAATATTTCCGAGGCTCTTTCTAGGCAGGAAATATTTTTTTCGCATTTTTAGACGCGAGTTCTGAGCAGGACAAATATTTCCGAGGGCTTTTCTAGGCAGGAAATATTTTTTTCGAATTTTTAGATACGATTTGTAAGCAAGAAAAATATTTCTGAGGCTCTTTCTAGGCAGGAAATATTTTTTTCAAATTTTTAAAAGCGAGTTCTAAGCAGGAAAAATATTTCCGAGGTCTTTTCGAGACAGGAATTTTTTTTTTCGAATTTTTAGATGCGAGTTCTAAGCAGGAAAAATATTTTCGAGGCCTTTTCTAGGCAGGAAATATTTTTTTCAATTTTTTAAACGCGAGTTCTAAGCAGAAAAAATATTTCTGAGGCTCTTTCTAGACAGGAAATATTTTTTTCGAATTTTTAGACGCGAGTTCTGAGCGGGAAAAATATTTCCGAGGTCTTTTCGAGGCAGGAAATTTTTTTTCGAATTTTTAGATACGATTTGTCAGCAAGAAAAATATTTCTGAGGCTCTTTCTAGGCAGGAAATATTTTTTTCGAATTTTTAAACGCGAGTTCTAAGCAGGAAAAATATTTCCGAGGTCTTTTCTAGGCAGGAAATATTTTTTTCAATTTTTTAAACGCGAGTTCTAAGCAGAAAAAATATTTCTGAGGCTCTTTCTAGACAGGAAATATTTTTTTCGAATTTTTAGACGCGAGTTCTGAGCGGGAAAAATATTTCCGAGGTCTTTTCGAGGCAGGAAATTTTTTTTCGAATTAATTTTTAGATACGATTTGTCAGCAAGAAAAATATTTCTGAGGCTCTTTCTAGGCAGGAAATATTTTTTTCGAATTTTTAAACGCGAGTTCTAAGCAGGAAAAATATTTCCGAGGTCTTTTCGAGGCAGGAAATTTTTTTTTCGAATTTTTAGATACGATTTGTAAGCAAGAAAAATATTTCTGAGGCTCTTTCTAGGCAGGAAATATTTTTTTCAAATTTTTAAAAGCGAGTTCTAAGCAGGAAAAATATTTCCGAGGTCTTTTCTAGGCAGGAAATATTTTTTTTCGAATTTTTAGAAGTGAGTTCTAAGCAGGAAAAATATTTCCGAGGCTCTTTCTAGGCAGGAAATATTTTTTTCGCATTTTTAGACGCGATTTCTAAGCAGGAAAAATATTTCCGAGGCTCTTTCTAGGCAGGAAATATTTTTTTCGCATTTTTAGACGCGAGTTCTGAGCAGGACAAATATTTCCGAGGGCTTTTCTAGGCAGGAAATATTTTTTTTTCGAATTTTAGACGCGAGTTCTGAACAGGAAAAATATTTCCGAGGCTCTTTCTAGGCAGGAAATATTTTTTTCGCATTTTTAGACGCGAGTTCTGAGCAGGAAAAATATTTCCGAGGCCTTTTCTAGACGGAAAATATTTTTTTCGAATTTTTAGAAGCGAGTTCTAAGCAGGACAAATATTTCCGAGGCTCTTTCTAGGCAGGAAATATTTTTTTCGAATTTTTAGAAGTGAGTTCTAAGCAGGAAAAATATTTCCGAGGCCTTTTCTAGGCATAAAATATTTTTTTCGAATTTTTAGAAGCGAGTTCTAAGCAGGAAAAATATTTCCGAGGCCTTTTCTAGGCAGGAAATATTTTTTTCGAATTTTTAAGAGCGAGTTCTAAGCAGGAAAAATATTTCCGAGGTCTTCTCGAGGCAGGAAATATTTTTTTCGAATTTTTAAACGCGAGTTCTAAGCAGGAGAAATATTTCCGATGCCTTTTCTAGGCAGGAAATATTTTTTTCGAATTTTTAAACGCGAGTTCTAAGCAGGAAAAATATTTCTGAGGCTCTTTCTAGACAGGAAATGTTTTTTTCGAATTCTTAGACGCGAGTTCTGAGCGGGAAAAATATTTCCGAGGCTCTTTCTAGGCAGGAAATATTTTTTTCGCATTTTTAAACGCGAGTTCTGAACAGGAAAAATATTTCCGAGGCCTTTTCTAGACGGAAAATATTTTTTTCGAATTTTTAAAAGCGAGTTCTAAGCAGGAAAAATATTTCCGAGGCCTTTTCTAGGCAGGAAATATTTTTTTCGAATTTTTAGACGCGGGTTCTGAACAGGAAAAATATTTCCGAGGCCTTTTCTAAACGGAAAATATTTTTTTCGAATTTTTAGAAGCGAGTTCTGAACAGGAAAAATATTTCCGAGGCCTTTTCTAGGCATAAAATATTTTTTTCGAATTTTTAGATACGATTTGTAAGCAAGAAAAATATTTCTGAGGCCTTTTCTAGGCATAAAATATTTTTTTCGAATTTTTAGAAGCGATTTCTAAGCAGGAAAAATATTTCCGAGGTCTTTTCTAGGCAGGAAATATTTTTTTCGAATTTTTAGAAGCGAGTTCTAAGAAGGAAAAATATTTCCGAGGCCTTTTCTAGGCAGGAAATTTTTTTTTTCGAATTTTTAGACGCGAGTTCTAAGCAGAAAAATATTTCCGAGGTCTTTTCTAGACGGAAAATATTTTTTTCGAATTTTTAGAAGCGAGTTCTAAGCAGGATAATTTTTGTAATAATGCACAAATCGACTCAGGAGCGCTCGGGAAATTTTTCAGGGTTACAATACTTTGTTATACACCCAATTCTTTTTTTTTACGATGTTTGTTCACGTGTAGAAATTTGCACTTTTTATTTTCACGGGTAGTTTTTTTAATTTTTTTTTTTTACCTATTTTTACAGGTTTTAAGAATATGAAACCAATACCCTATCTACCGTGTAAAAAGAGAATCGGGTGTATAAAAAAATAAAAGAATGAAGAGCGTAAAAGGATTTCCCACTTAGAAAATCTGCTAACTGTAAGGAAGGTATTTTTTTCGCGAGTCCTACTAATTACACTTGATTTTAAATGCTGAATTTTGTCATAGAAGGCAATTCAAAAAAGTCGCTAATTCATTTTATTTGATTTAATTTTACGTAATCTAACTGATAAAAACTAAATTAAAAATAAATCTTTCCAGTAGCTGGTTGTTGATACCAAAACAGAAAAAATAAACAGATTATAAAAAAAAACGAAAACGTCAAATGTCGGGTAGAATACACTGCAGATGCCATAAAAAGATTATAAAGATTTTAATTGATGAGGAATTCCAAGTTGATGAGGGGGTGGCGGGCGTAGCAGATAACAACCGCGATATAAAATTAAAATAAACCAACGTTGCTCGTGGAAAGTTGGTTTGCGGCGGAAGGGTGATTGTAGGTATGGCCGGTACTCGAGAAATGACAGTAATTTAATCAAATTGTAAATTACTTAATTAAACTGGATAAGATTTATAATAAGCGCATAACATTCTTTTTTTTACATTTTTTTTATATTTTTTAAAATTTTTAAATCAGCAGCCGTCAACTATTATCTAATAGCTTTTATCAACAATTTCACACGTGCCGAAATATTTCCACCAAGAAAAGGTAGAAATTAAACATAAGAAAAATTACAATTCCTAGGGGCCAATCGTGAAATACACTTCTACATGAGGATACAAAATTTTTAGTTAAAAAAAACTCCATTTGTGGGGAAGAGAGAGGAAGGAGTGGTTTTAATTTATGGACCGGTTATGTAAAATCATATTCTAAATGCACTTGGAATTTTCACAAAACGAATGCCGGATTAGGCTCCCATTTACATTTTAAATAGAATCCTTACGGGATTTTTGCTGAAGGAGCAAAAGACGGGCCAAGGGACGGGGGAGGTTGAAGAAATGATTTACTTCCGGTGCCTTTTCTTTATCGACACCATTTCCAAATCAATCGAAAAACCACAATTGAATAAATAATGATTTTATGCATTTATGCTGGTAGAAATGGCAACATTATTTGGAATTTTGTATTTTGTGACAATTTCCCAACATTTTGTAGTAATTTTTTTTTCAAAATTTCATTTTGTAAATTTTTGAAATTTTTGACAAAAAATCTCAAGAAAATTTCAAGTCTTGAGAAAAAATTGTTTTTTAAAAAAAGTACTGCGGTTTCAGGAAAACCAAAAATCACACATTCTTTAGGATCCTTTTATCTATCAAAAACCGTTTACCGTAAGTCGATAGGCCAAAAATTACGAGTGTGACAAAGGATTATTCAAATTTCAAATCCTTGAAAATTGAATCCTTTTTTCTCGGAAATGGCTGAAAGGATTTTTATGAAATTTTGAATCATAGAGTTTTCGGGGACGAGGAATCGATATCCGGTGTCCTTTTTGGGGAAAAAAGGATTTTTCAAGGACCTCGTCCTTGTACCGCCCAAACCGTACCCCCTTCTTCAAAAAGGACACCGGATATCGATTCTCCGTCCCCGATAACCTCTAGATTCTGAATTTCAGCCCAATCGGAGGACTTGAATTTTTCGTCCTTAAAAAAAGTGAAGGGGTCCCCCTTGTGATTTTTTCAATTTTTTTACACGTGTCCGATTTTGCTGAAATTTGGCATAAGAGTGGTTTTTGGGCCTCTGATTAAGAATCCGTTGTCCGTTTGCCGATATCTCCGATGGTTTCGGCGGTGCAGGGGGGCGGAGGTGTGTCACGAAAAATTCAATTTTCACAAAAAGGACACCGAAGTAGGCTCCCTTTTTTCATTCTAAATCGAATCCTTACAGGATTAGGCGGGCCACAAGCAGAAGGAGCAGAAGATGAGCCAAGGGGTGGGGGCAGGTCACTAAAAATTGAATTTTCACTTGCTCTTTGAATTTTCATAAATTGAATTTATACAAACGCAACTGTTAAAAATTATAAGTCTCTAACTCAAAACTTTCGACAGTTATGGTGTTCACGGACAAACGGACGGACAGACAGACGAACAGACAGACGAACAGACAGACGGACAGAAGGACGAACAGACAGACAGGACGGGCGGACATGCAGAAATCAAAATCTTTAGTCATTCCTAACACCTTGGTATAATTTTTGTGTCCGTCGATTGGTTCCGATGCGTTATGATTCTCATATAGGGTATAAAACAAATTAAAAAAATAACTAATAATTTTTTTTAAAGCTTTTATTTACAAAAAATGCACTAAAAAGGAAAAAAAATGTTTTTTGTTGGGCAGAAATGAGGCGTTAAAAGCTAGAGTGGACCAACCCACATAATCGAGTTTTTGAAGCTTTTTCACTTTTGTACTATTATTTACTGTAAATTTTTGGAAAAAAAAAAATTTGTGTGGACTTTATTACTCAATGTTGAAATGTTCTTTTGTGCATCCAAACATTTTTGTCTAAAAACTCACCCGCAATACTGATTCAAACACAAAAAAAATCACGATTTCGACATGTGGGTTGGTCCACTCTAGCTTTTAACGCCTCAAATAAAAGCATAAAAAATAAAATAAATATTTATCCCCCTTTTATTTCTGATATATAATGCCCAAAAAACTATTTTCTTCTTTTTAGTGCATTTTTTTTAAAATAAAAGCTTTTAAAATGTTTTTTTTTTTTATTTCCAGTCATTGGTTCTTTGCAGCTGATTGTTTGTCAATACTTTATACTAGAAATATTTACTTAACAAAATCGGAACCGAATTCCATGAAAGTCGTTAGCCGCCATAGTCACCATAGTTGAAAGGATTTTTCTTCGCTACACGCGCTTTCATGAAACATGAATAACGTCAATATTTATTCAAATATTTGATTGTCTTTAATAGTTGGAATGGACAAGAAGGACTGCATGTAAGTAAATTATCTTAAGATGCTGTGTTTCCCAAAGGCCACAAACACACGAAACAAACAGAGATCCAGAGATGGACGTTTTATTTTATTTTTATTTTATTTTTTTTTAGAGAAATTCGAGCCGCCCCGACTTCATGTGCAGATGTTCTATTCAATCCACCATAGTTTTGTGTTTTGGTCATGCGCACCATTAGTAAAAAATCCATCCAAAAAGGAAAGCAAAATAAACTTTCAGGCCATCATCATGTGCTCGAGGAAATGTTTTCCCATTTATTGTAATTCACAATTCATCCATCGTCGCACCACCACCACGTCCCGAGGGAGCGAGAAAAATGCTTCCGGAAGTGGATGTGAAGCACCAACTTCCGTACGCATAGTTTCCGTACGTCTCCCCCTCCCTCGCTACCTCCCTTATCTTCTCCATGTCCATTTCTTCCCATCGTTTCTCCTTGATTTTCATCTTTTACAAGCCGAAACCGAGTCTTACAATCTTCCATTTGCTTTCTGTGACCATTTTTGTTCGGCCTAATGGGGACATTTTAATCCCCAACATCATCCAGCCCCCTCTCCCCCTATTACCCTGTCGATTAGTAACAACAACAAACAGAAATACAGGAAAATCAAAATAATTTCTTGTCGAGAAAATTTCGTCCAGTGATTAAAGATGTCAGATGTACCAAATTTTTACAACTTTTGGAACCTAAACCAGAACTAAATTACTGAAATTTTCGGAATCAAAATCAAAACCAAAAATCCAGAAAACAAATTTACCCCTTAATAAAAACCGAATTACGCTAAAAAAAATGTTGTTTTGATTCAATGATTGTATGAAATACACTTGAAAAAAAATGGTGAATAATTGTGGGCAATATAATGGTCTGTGTTACCTAAAGTATATTTTATGCTTTTTTATTATATTTATCCATTAAATGCCTCGTTTACAATTAAAAAAAAAACAGTGCCATAAATGAATGAAAAGAAGGCTTGTAATGAATATTAAGAATATTAAAAATAGAAATATTAAATGAATGAAAAAAAACAATATTAATTAATGAACAAAACATTTTAATTTTAAAAGAAAATGCGTGCACAACCCGTAATTATTGGTAGGTTTTATTCAAAAATGTAACCGACATTTTCTTTGTAGGGGGATTACGGAAAGTAAAGGGGGCAGGGGAGCGCAATGGAGGTTCAAGGTTTCAAAGTAAAGGTAAGGGGGAGTGGAGCATGGCAGTTTCGTGGTTTCAAAGGGTGGGGGCAGGGAAGGTTCGAGGTTTGAGACGTCACTTCCAAACGGGGTCTATAGCGGTTCGGTTTAAATACCAACAACAAAAATTACGACCACAAATTTTGGCTACAAACCTAAAGGCGCCTCCACACGTTCAATGTTACTTGACAAGTTTACTTGAATGACTCATGTTTCAAGTAACATTGATCGTTTGGATGCTCTTCAATGTTACGTTTGCAGGCAATTTCCATCATTATTACTTGACGAAAATTTTCAACAATAATACTTGTCAAGTAATATTGAACGTGTGGAGGCCCCTTAAGGGCACAACGCAACCGAAAAAAAATCACTCCGTTGAAAAAATGTCAGCTACGATCATCAGAATGACGGACCGACAGACCGATGTACGAACATCCTCATAATTTTGCCTGAAACGGATATCGCACTGATCAGAAAATTTCTATCTGCCCCCATTCTTGAGTCGGTCCCCATCATGAATATAATACTTTCCTTTCATAGAAGAGGGACGTAAAAAAATATATATACATAACCCAACTTATTGTTAGTTAGTGAATAATTGATATAAAAAATACAACAATTTCAATGCGATGTAAAACAAAAAAAGAGAAAAGTTTCCGTGAAAAACAAATTAATCGAAACGTCTCCTTCACCCTCTCCCCCCTCTCCCTCCATCCCATCTTAAATACATACATTTTTGGTGACACAAAAGTAGCAATTTTATACCCACTAATAATAAAAATCAGATTCTATTCAATGGGACCGAATTCAATAGGAAAAACCTACTTATTTTATATTATTTTTGGGTTAGGTATTAGCCATGGCATCGATTTAACTGTGATTATGAAAGTAGACAAAAGGAATTTTCTAAAACGTCTAAAAGTAAGCAATTTAGCAGGAGAATATTTTACAAGACAGACATATGGACAGAAAATTGACAAAAAATATTACGACCGTACGGGTTACACAATACCTACTATTATTAAATTCTACTATAACACTGCAACGTGTGTATAGGTCGGACTTGCACGAGACCAGGACAATTTGTCCGATTTAGACAGGTTTCACTGTAACTCTTTGACGATCACACGAACAAAACTTGCATATTTCTTATGAAAGCAAGTTTTCTTCCTCTGGTCGTCAAAGTGTTAAAATAACTAATTTCAGTTTTGGAAGAAAGAAGAAAATAAAAGCCTTTAAAAACACTTACGTTTGGTAGCCTGTTACGGGCCTAATAATAGAAATCCAAAATCATGAAACATTTAACAGAGCATTTCCTGCTTTTTTTTTTGGTTGTATTCCTTAGGATTAAATATCTGAAAAAAACAAAAAATAAATGTTAATAAATTTTGGAATTGAAATAAGATTTTGATGTTGTGTTTGCTAGAAATAATAGAATATCGGAAAAACTTTTTACTTATTTTAAAAAGTTATTTTAGAAATTTGTCTTGTACATCTGGCAGTACTGGATCTACACAGGACGATATTAAATCCCTTGATAATAAAAAAAATAATAATTAAGACCAAGAATCCACCAATGCATGCCCCTCTTTCCACCAATCCTGGTTATTGGCAATTAAATATTACAGTACTTTACGAAAAGACCTCGGAGAATTCGACGAAAGGATTTCCTGTTTAGAAAGGCCTCGGAAAATGCGGGACAAGGTTTTCCTGCTTAGAAAAGCTCTCGGAATAATCGGGAAAATTTTTGCTTTCTAAAAAGACCCTCGGAAAAAATTTCTCTCTCGCAGAAAAAGCCTCGGAAAATTGGGGAAAGTATTTTCCCGTGTATGAAAGGGCTGGAAAATTCGAGAAATTTCTTGCTGCCTAAATAAGGCTTGAGAAAAAAAAAATTCTGCCCAGATAAGGTTTTTCCTTCTTAGAAAAAAAGGTTTGCCTGCGTGGAAAAGGCCTTCGATTTTTTTTTCCTCGTAGAAAAAGCTTCGGAAAATTCAGCGAACGGTTTTCCTACTTAGAAAAAGCCTTGGAATAATCGGGAAAATTTTCGCTTCACAGAGACAAGATTTCTCTCTCGCAGAAAGGCACCGGAAAATTCGGGAGAAGCTTTTCCTGTGTATAAAAGGCCTGGAAATCTCGCGAAATTTTTTGCTTCCTAAGAATGGCTTCAGAAAAAATTTTCCTTGGTTAGATAACGCTTTTCCTGCTTAGAAAAATAGTTTTCCTTGCTTAGAAAAATGGTTTTCCTGCTTAGAAAAATGGTTTTCCTGCTTGGGAAATGCGATCGAACTTTTTTTGCTGGTAAAAAAGGCCTCAAAAAAATCGGGAAAAGGTTTTCCTGTTTGGAAAAGGTCTTCGATGTTTTTTTTTCTCTCGTAGAAATGGCCTCGGAATAATCGGGAAAATTTTCACTATCAGGAGAGACCCTCGGAAAAATTTTCCCTCTCGCAGAAAAGGCCTCGGAAAATTCGAGTGCGTGGTTGGGGAATGTGGGTGTCAATCACAAATTATTTAATAGAGATAACAATGGAAAAATAGCAAAGTAAAAGGTTGACGGTATTTGATTGAAAGATGGAAATTGAAAGATAACAGAAAATCAATTCATATATATGACAAGTAGATTTACATGGGCAGCACACACAGCAGCATACACGGTCACGACCGCCCCACTATCCCCATAAAACTATTAGGTTAATGATTTCACATCTTTGGTTTAATATGGATGTCAAACAACACACATATGCTCGGTCTCTCACTTGCCGTTTCCGCATTTGATTATATCTTTAAATTGACACGAAATCCAAACACCATTCGCAACTCCATCCCCATAACTCTCCGCCCAATCTATATTTATGCTGACCTGACAGCTGATGCTGGGGATTTTCTTTGATTTTTTTCACCTTCACCATCAACGAACCTCCTATGGTCATCATTTTTGTTTTCTTTTTATTTTTTTTTCATATTGTCCTTGCAGACCATTCTATTCAACCCTTTATCTATTCTCATGGACTTGAGCAGGGCTTCCAACTTTAATCCATTCATACTCAACCCCCCCTCTTCCTCTCAGCTAACCTTTCCACTGCACCGCATCGCATCCTCGATCGCCAGTGGTCACCGCCGGCATTATTCACTTCTATATAGACTTTTGTCCGTCTTTTCATTATTATTATTTTTTATTTCGGTCAAGGATATTCTCGTCGCTTTTAATTTCAAGTTGATCGCATGTCTGGCCACACTGGGCAACAACAATGTGGGTAAATGTTAAAGTATTGTTAGAAGGGTGAGATTTTTTTTCATTTTTTTTATATAGGAAATGAAGGTGGATTTTCTCTGTTCCGATTTTTTTTTATTATTGTTGTTTCTTGATTTATGTATTTTTGCAATCAAGCATTTATTGTCAATTGCGCCCTTATAAGATGAAGTTTGGGATGATGCGATGATGCTAGCCAATAATCCTTCATAATTAAAAGTGGGCGGGTTGTTAAATGCATCAAAGCCAACTTAAGTGCTAGGTTTTAACCTCACTTTTTAGTCTTCTTTTTGCAAAGAGCGATTTCAAATTTAATTGGGAGACCTGAAAAATAAACCGGCCAGTGGGGACACATTCTATCAATCTGTTCGTTTGTTTTATTAAAATAAAATGAGAAACATAAAAGGGAATTACCAGGAACCCGTTATCCGCCTCCCTCCCCCCTCTCGTAAGAATTGGGAAAATCGAATAATGATGTGGGACGCCGCCCGGTCAAAAGATTTTAAAGCGAAAATCATTTTTTGTTTTGTTGATGAACGTCACACATGAGGGCTGTTATGAAACTGTGAAAATTAGATAAAAACTCAGTATATAAAATGGATCATGGTCCTTTTATATCGTTAGCAATTTTCGCATAAGGGCCACTTTCTTTGTCAACATCAGCATTAATCGATTTTAGCCCTTGCCTTTGTGATTTTAGCAAATTTCTTGCCTTTGAAAATTTCAATGAAAATAATTGGAAAATTTTTAAGTACGTACTTTTAAACGGAGCGGTAATTCTTTTGAGAAATATTGCCACATTTACGGTTAACGGGATTTTACCAAAAGTTGATAGGGTTGCGCAAAATTTTACCATCGAAACATGCTTTTAGACAAACAATATATAAGACCAGATCGCTAGTTTCGCTGTCGCATGTAGTTCAATTAATTAACAGTTCAATGGATTTTTAGTCTTCGAATATATATCTTTGATGCCTTTGTGATATTTTTACGGCCTTTTTGACTCCAAAACCGGATTCATCGACCCCAAAAACCTCCGGATGAGATTTTTCCGGAAAATTTGGGGAAAAGAATAATCACGTTATCCTTACAGGACCTTTCATGATACTTACAGACTTCTTAACGGCAGAATCGGATTCAGAGACCCCAAAAACTCCCAGATGAAATTTTTTCCCCGGACAATTTAAGACAAATGATAATAACGTTATCATTACAGGATCTTCCGTTATCCTTGCAAGGATATATATTGTATTGTCATCGGACTTACGTAAGTGTGGAAAATTTCAAGACAATCGGATGAGTAGAAGTGGGTCAAAATTGAATTGCAAGATTTGACCCCGACAGACAGACAGACAGATACGAGGGCGAGCTACACAAAGTTTCCATTTAATTGACACAAAAATTTTTACGTACATTTCAAATTCACAGTTGCGGAATCCGGATCCAGTTCTGTGGAAAACCGCTTTCGGTGTAGGGTTTCTTTTTCATTTTCAAGAAATTTTGGGACACCAACAGACAAACTTTTCCTCCATAACCTAAAAACAATGTCTCGCAAATCCCTTAATCTAGAGTAACTCATCTCACCGCTCGACGACTAGCTCTTCTCAACAAGATTCTAGCTTTGACTCGTATTTTGATTTCCATTTGATTACGGATTTGGTTTTTTTTTTCAAATATTTTTATTTATTATGTGTCAAATTAAATCTTGAACTGAATTCGATCTCGTGGAAATTCTCGCCTTCAATCTGCCATCACATCGGGAGATTTTACTATCGGAAAACACACGCGGGAAAAAACAACCGGAAAAAAGAAAATCTGTTAAACAGGGGGATTTTTTTGTTGGTAATTAAACGATCGATATGTATTTCGGCACATCATAAAATGAATTCGAAAAGATAAATTTGTGCCGCAAACAAACAGATTTTTTTTACCCAGATTTTAATTTTATTTAACATTTCGAGACGAATCAGAGACGAATGATTTTTTTTTATTCTTTCATTTCGTCCGGATTGAAAATCGAACGAGTTTTGGGGAAAATGTTTGTAGCCACCAGCAATAATCACTTTTGTCGATTTTTAGGTAAATCTAAAACATTCTTTTTGCAATTTAAAACATAAGAAAAACTACAATTGCCAGGGGCCAATCGTGAAATACACTTCTATATGGGGACACAACATTTTTATTTTAAAAAAACTCCATTTGTGTGGAAGAGGGAGGAAGGAGTGGTTTTGATGTATGGACCGGTTATGTAAAATCATATTCTAAATGCACTTGGAATTTTCACAAAACGAATGCCGGATTAGACTCCCATTTACATTTTAAATAGAATCCTTACAGGATTTTTGCTGAAGGAGCAAAAGACGGTCCAAGAGACGGGGGAGGTTGAAGAAACGATTTACTTCCGGTCTCTTTTCTTTACCGACTCCATTTCCAAATGAATCGAAAAACCAGAATTGAATAAATGATTTTATGCATTTATGCTGGTAGAAATGGCAACATTATTTGGAATTTTGTATTTTGTGGCCATTTCCCAACATTTTGTAGTATTTTTTTTTGCAAAAATTCAGTTTGTAAATTTTTAAAATTTTTGACAAAAAATCTCAAGAAAATTTCAAGTCTCGAGAAAAAAATGTTTTTGAAAAAAAGTACTTCGGTTTCAGGAAAACCAAAAATCACACATTCTTTAGGATCCTTTTATCTATCAAAAACCGTTTACAGTAAGTCGATAGGCCAAAAATTCCGAGTGGGACAAAGGATTATTCAAATGTTAAATCCTTGAAAATTGAATCCTTTTATCTCGGAAACGGCTGAAAGGATTTTTATGAAATTTTGAATCTTGTAGTTTTCGGGGACGAGGAATCGATATCCGGTGTCCTTTTTGGGGAAAAAAGGATTTTTCAAGGACCTCGTCCTTGTACCGCCCAAACCGTACCCCCCTCCTCAAAAAGGACACCGGATATCGACTCTCCGTCCCCGATAACCTCTAGATTCTGAATTTCAGCCCGATCGAAGGACTTGAATTTTTCGTCCTTAAAAAAAGTGAAGGGGTCCCCCTTGCGATTTTTTCAACTTTTTGACACGTCTCCGATTTCGCTGAAATTTGGCACAAGAGTGGTTTTTGGGCCTCTGATTAAGAATCCGTTGTCCGTTTGCCGATATCACCGATGGTTTCGGCGGTGCAGGGGGGCGGAGGTGTGTCACGAAAAATTCAATTTTCACAAAAAGGACACCGAAGTAGGCTCCCTTTTTTCATTCTAAATCGAATCCTTACATAATTAGGCGGGCCACAAGCAGAAGGAGCAGAAGATGAGCCAAGGGGAGGGGGAGGTCACTACAAAATTGAATTTTCACTTGCTATTTACAGAATTTTAAATCTTTAGCTCATTCCTTTCGAAAGTTGTGGTGCTCATGGAAGGACAGACAGACAGACGGTCAGACAGACAAACGTCTGCCTACCATAAGGAATGAATTTTTAAAAAAAATAACGAAAATTGTAATATTGATTGGTATTATTCACATACCATTCTACCTCCGCACCCATATTTTATACAATCTACTATGTATATATGAAAAAAACCCTATGATTTAATCGCATTTTTTTCTCTATTTATTACGATTATACATACACCGTAGTTAATGATATTCTAACTGTTCTTGGACCACTCGTTCATTTATTTCACACCCCTTAATACGGTTTAGTTCCCACCATACCGCATCGTATCGCATCGCGCTTCTGTCACCTTTAATCGCCTAACCTCAACAGAGCGAAAATAGCACATATACGGTATGGCGCCCAGTTTTCCACCCTTTTCGCTCGTCGTGCGATTCCCAGGTGTGTGCACGCTCCGCTTCCCACCTCCCTCTGATAGCAAATTTTATTTGGAGGCCAAAAGGTCCACATTCTTGGCTGGCTTTGCACACAAACATAAACACACACATACACTCTATAATCATTCGCATTTCGTCCTCGACTTGCGAAAATCCATTTAGCGCCAACTCATCGTCTTCGACGCCTTAGCCCACTCTGCCGTACCCTGGCACACATCACAAACATACACGTACACCCCCAGCGCAGCGAGACCCCCCAATAAACAAAACGTGGAAAAACCAGCGTCTAGGGAGCCTGTATCGGCAAGCAGGGCTAGTAGGTCTGGCCATCAGTATGCATTAGCATGGTGTGTACGTTTGTTTGTGTGCGTGTGTGTGTGCGTTTGTGAAGAGAGCAACAGGGCACCTTAATTATTTGAGAAAATGTCACACCTATGAAACAGAGGGATCCCAAAGCAATTTTTTTATATGTTCACTTATACAAACAAAAGCCCCAACCAAGTCCAAAATTGCGCGTTTTTCTCTTGTTTGTTTGTTGTTCTTGTACACTATTGGACTGTTTATCTGTTTGTCAATTCAATATACGAATATATACCTCATCCACCGTCATTTTAAGCCCCATTTCGATTATAGAGCGCCCTCACACCTTTCCATGACTCCGCCTGCCTTATCACCTCCAATTCCAATTTGGGGAAAGGGCACGAGGCTCTTTTAATTTATTTCCATTGTCATGTTTGACTTTTATTTCTACATATCTCTTTGAAATGGGAATTCCTGGCGTCCGATAGCGAAGAATGATCGCACATAACCTAAGCGAATAGTCATTGAGCAGACGACCACCATTACGTCATTTTTTGTGTGTCCATTTGCGATATGGGCTCAATATACATAAGCTGTGCCTTAGCCATTATTCAATCCAATCCCATCCCCCATTAACCCCCCCTCCCCTACTCAGTGCCGAACAAACGTTTTTGCAGAGCGATTTCTAACTTTTACCGTTGGTAGGTTAACACTAACGATAAAATTCTGAGCACATTTTCAATTGCATATTTGACACCTTCAACGATTTATGAAATATCATCAAGATAAACTATAGGGAATTTAGAGGTTAATGAACCTGTCTTCCTTAACCACACTTTATGTGGGAAAACCCACATATATTAGAGTACCATGATGGCGAAAAAGGCACAATTTGTTTCTTTCAATTAAAGATTTCTTTGATTAGCAAGGACCGAGGGTATGGTTGGGAGATAGAATCTCGCGATTGTTGGGGTGATAAGGGAAAGGAAGCTGGAATTTCTGGAGTCCTCCGAACGTCGGTCTTATATCTATAACAAAATCCTTGAAATTTCGTTCGGTATAATAAAAAAGGTTCTTAAATTTAAAAGCAGGAAAAAACACTCCTGACCAAACCTCCACACCCCACCCTTCGAAATCCTTCAAATTTCGGTATCTGGAAAAAGGCTTTTATATTTAAAAACAGAAAAAAGAATCTCCTGACTAGGGAGGGTCCTTAAAATTTCGATATCTTAAGAAAAGTTCTTAAGAGTGTCAAGGAAGTCCTTTTATGGCTTTTCATAGTCAGAATTAGTAAATTTTATGGCTATTTTAGACATTATAGTTATTTCAGACATTTTTCTAACAAGAAAACATAAAAATATAAAATTTCGGACTTGTAGAATTTTTATGAAAACCATAATTTCGGAATTTTTATGAAAACCACCAAATTCGACAATGTGCGGCGGCGGTGGGCGGCATTTTGGGTGAGAAAGCCTTTAATTAAAAAATTAAAATAAATCAATAGAAAATCACCTCAAAATATTTTTTCTTTCTTGTCAAGGAGATTTTTCTTTTGATTTGTAGTTTCTTTATTTTTGCGGCGAAATATCAAAACCAAAAAAAAAAAACCGGCGGAGAAATATCGCGAAATGTGAAAACAAAAATCTTAGCGAAATGTGAAAAAAAAATCTTAGAAAAATCTTGAAAATGAAGAACGAAGGAAGAGTAAGAGAACAATAGGAAATGAAAATTTCTTGAGCAAAAAAAAATCTCTAGACACAATTGAAGGCAACGATTCTATTTTTATGAACACCGCACCGAAAAAATGACATCACAAAATATTTGAGAATTTATTTAACCGAGGGAACAACGAGTCATCGAAATGAAAAATAAAATTTTACTCAATTTAGATTAGTTTAGTTCTTCCTCCTCTCTCCCCCCCCCCCCTCACTGTCTCTCTTGGGCGGACGCGGGAATTTTCCAAATTTTCCAAATTTTCCCATCTTTCGTCTGCCCCTTGCCATCCTCTCCACGAAACGCGAGGGACGCTGTGTGGTATTGGGGATTTTTCCATAAAATACGAACGGATGACAAAAAATTATTTTATCTTTCGGAAAAAGTCATGCTTTTTGACGATGAATAATTAATGACGGAGAGGAGCGGGGGAGAAATGTCCCGAAATTTTACCTATAGAAATATGTAAATTTTAAAGTTTCCACATTTCCAGGGGGAGGGGGGGGACGATAAGACGAATTTTTCATCCATGGAATTTTGGAAATTTCAAATTTTCCACATTTCGACGAAAATTTGTGTTTTGCGACGAAAATTGGTGTTTTGCAACGAAAATTGGTGTTTTGCGACGAAAATTGGTGTTTAATTGCGGCGAAAATGGAGAAAATTTGACTAAATTTTCGAGATACTAGCAAAAAAACTGTTTTAGGATAACGGTATATCTCGATAACGGCTTTAGATACGCAGTTCTAGTGAAAGACAAAAATGTAGGAAATTCTATTGTCTCCAAGTTTTGTCGTACATAAGACTACTGAAAAACGCGTAGTTTCGGAGTAAATCGCAAAAAGAAACAAAATGCGATTTTTAAATAGCCGCCATTTTGGTTATTTTCGGTTAACGGATATCCACCAAAAGTTGATAGGATCGCCACATTTCAGAAACAAACATGCTTGTAAAATTTCATGGTTCGCTCTAGCTCTGTTAGTTTTTGAGAAATTCTGTAGACAGACTGACAGACAAACTGACAAACAAATTGACAGACAAATTGACAGACAGAAAGACATTGGTGTAAAATTTGTTCCAATCGAGTCAGGAGTGCCCGGGAAATCCTTTTGAAACTTTAACTACACGGAGAAAAATGTTGTAACATTTTTGCACCGTGGAATTTTCGGTTATTAGAATTAAAAAACATGTTTTTTAATTCCAGCTGCTTTATAAAAATCGGCCTACTGAAATTAAGAAACATGTTTCGTGAAAAAAAAATCACCGAGGGATGTTTATGGGTCTAAAATAATAGCAAGTTCAGCTGCGTGGTTAAAGGAGAAGTTGATTCTTAAAAATTGAACAAAGCGAGGGACCTGTGGGACCCCATCCCCACAGTTGAAGTTAAGCAAAATTAAGATGTCGAAATCTTGCACGAATACAATACTTTATTATACTTCGTATACGAGTAAGAAATGTAAACTACAAACATTCAAATAAATGTGATTCCGTTCGAGTTTCCGCACCTTTTTTTTCAAAATCCACAATTTGAATAAACTTTGAACCCAACGCATGCCCAGAATTTCCATTAAAAGCGAAAAGAAAAATTCCATAGTCCAGAAATTTTCCCATTTCCATAGTCTATGAAACGTGTTTCGCTTCTACCATTGCCGAACCTCCCTCCGCTCATCCGTAGTTATTTTTTTTTCATCTCCTGTGTCTATCCCGCGGTGCACTAAGAATATTTTCATATTGTAGTTATTTATAAATTAAATCCCGCTGTGCCCTTAATTGTACGAAGAAATGAAATATATTTTTCATCACCTCCGCTCCGATTCCGGCCCCCTCTCCCCTATCCTACACCTTTTGGGATCCCGTCTATCTGGCAATACACGTCCGTCCGCATGGAGGTTTATTTGTTTAGGAACATTGGATTTATCACACTTATCACCAAATAAAATCAGCATGCGGCTTTCCTATTCGCGAAAAATCAAAATTTCCATACCATTCCAACTATTTTCATTGTGATAAATTCAATAAATCGTATTAAAAAGAATTATACGTTGGAAAATTGTTTATTGATTTCAAACCCTTTACATTATATGGACCTGCCTTAATTCAATATCTCTGATGAATTCGATCTCATGCGGTTTTCAAATCAATGAATCACATTTCATCGATGGAATAAAAAGGGTTAAACATGAATTCGCCCTCCATGTGACATATTTATTAATTTCTTATGCAAAAACAAAAAAAAAACGTAGTACCCCCGTGGGTCGATCGGAGCCAAGTTACAATAAAAGCTGTGTTTTCCACCTTGCCAGGGAGTTTTTTCAAACATTCGATTGCTGCGAATTTAAGCACGACGCAGCGTAAAGGTTAATTTTTTCAGGCTAAACTAGTTTAGCCTAGGCCAAATTAGTTCGGCTTAAGCGTCTTAGGATAAACTTAAGCCAAACTAATTTATCCTAAGACGCTTAAGCCGAACAAGTTCGGTCTAGGCTAAACTAATTCGTCCTAAACGTCATAGGATAAATTTGTTTAGCCTAGCCTAGGCCAAACTAGTTCGGCTTAAGCGTCTTGGTCTGTAGAGCTGACACAGTCGCTTACACAGTCTCGTGTAAATGCACCGACTGCCAGTACGCTAAATGTGTTTTAATTCGTTGTCAGTAATTTGACATTTGAAGTCTGTGCTACTGACAGACTTTACAGTCGCGTGTAAAGGCCGGGTTAGGATCAACTTTGGCCTAGTTTAGATGCTCGACAAATACTCCATATTCTTATTTTTTTTGGTTCGTAAAGAATTACAGAAAATTCAAAACTAAACCACTTCCCCTGTCCCTCTTTTAATTTTATTTTTATTCAAATTTACAAACCTAAAATTGATAAAAAGTTAAACACGCATATGACACTCCTATTTGACAGTGAATAGCTTTTGTTGTTGTTGTTGTATGTTTTCAGTGTTACCAACTTGAGAGAATCCTTTTTTGTTGTTGTTATTTGGCTGATGGTTGCGATGTTTTAACAAAAAAAATTCCCGTTATGGCGCGATTGTGTGCTCAACGTTGCTGCGGTTCTTGTTGTTTTGCTGCCTTGTTGTTGTTGCTGCTATTGTTGTTAATTTCTTTATATTATTTTAAAAACTATTTTATTCACTGACACCTCTTTCTCTCTCTCTCTCTCTCTTTGCACGCACAAATATTCAATTAACTAATTCTTTTTTTTATTATTTTTACTATCGTTTTAAAATATGAAATTAATTTTAAATACCAAAAAAAAAACATGGAAAAATATTAATTTGCGGGTAGTTTTTCTTTAAAAAAAAAAATATCTTTTTGTGGTAAAAAAAAATGACAAATACGATCAAACCTCGATAAGTCGAAGCCGGCGAGGCCAGAAAATACTCAGAGCTATCGAAGTTCTACTGTATTCTACAGAAATGTCCAATTTTTAGGCGAAATTCATTAGAAATGACGAGAAAAACCATAACCTCTACCCGAATAAACTACTTATGATAAAAAAAAAACGGCAATCTTAACGGTTTTCGACTTATGAATCAAAAATTTTATTTACCGAGTCGACACTAGGCTACTAGGTTTTCCAGAAAATTGCTAGATAGCCCAGTAACACGATGGATCATTCAGATTATCGCTGGGTTTCAGAAAAAACCCGCTGGGTTCCAAAAAAAATCGAAGGATTCATTAAAACATGAGGTTTTTTTTCAAAAACCACTAGATTTTTCAAAAATCCGCTGAGATTACCTAAAAATGATCAGAAAAAGCAGAGTTTTCCAGAAAACTGCATAGCCTTTAAAAAAATCGCTGGATTTGTTAGACAATCGCTGGGATTCCGAAGAAAATCGCCGAGTTTACCGGGTTTACCCGAAATGGTTCAAAAAATATTACAGATTGGCAAGCGTGAGATTTGAGAGGGAGAGAAGGAAGGTTCAAATTGCATATGTCTAGGCGGAATCACTGTTAAATCTTCCTTCGATTATCGAAAATTTGAGGTTCAACGATAAAGTCCAAAAGTTGAAGTTTTATTTGAGGATCAAAAAACTAAAGCGATTGAAAGAAAAGCGGAGGAGGGGAGGAGGATCAACAAATTAGAATTCTTTAAAAAAAAAGAGTAAATTTTGAAACAAACCAATAGAACAAATTTCGATCCCTATATTTTTGAGTGTATCAATTATAAATACTAATAAAAAAGGGGTTAATCCTTAATTCTGGAGAAATGTCGTTGACCACTATTAAAATTCATTTAAATATAGCGCTATCGCTCTCGGATATAACAATGTGATTATATTTGAGTGCCTATGAAAGTTGCGGGAAGCTGTGCAAATGCCTAAAATATCAAATATGTGTGCAGATAACCTAAAAAAACCAACCACCGGTATACTCACACACACACAAACACACATTGAGGATTAGAATTTTCTTATCAAAAGCAAAAATGTGATTAAAAGTTACATTTTAATGGCATCTATAAATATAGATAGATATTTTGTTAAACAATACACACACACACACACGAATAAACATATTTATGGTAGAGAGAAAAAGCTTTCCTATAATTTTAGATTCATTTCATTATAGATATTTCGAATAGGTTATGTTGTAATTAAATTTTCTTGGATTTTACGATTGACTTTTATTGAATTACTTTAAATCAAAATAAATAAATAAGTGAATAAAAAATGATGAAACCGAATTGAATTATTGTGTTTGAAAAGCTCTTTTAAGAATTGTTTTTTTTCTGCTGCCCTCTTTCTCTCTTTGGATTTTTCTACGGATTTCTCTATCTCTCCGAATGTTAATCTGTATTTGAATTCGATTTTTTTTGTTCGTTACAAATTACTATTGGAAATGTGCAGCTATGCTTGAAAGGGAATGGGAAAGACGACCGAGAAAAGGGTTTCAAAGCCGAAAACCCGCTCGAAATAGCCAATTGTTAAAGGCCGGAACCAATTTCGACCCACAAAATCGGTCACCGAAAAAAATACTACTACAAAATATTCAGGACCTCTAGTTTTGAAAAAAAAACAGTGTGATCAAAAATCTCACAAACACATTACAGATGGTAAGAGAGCGACGCTGGGAAAACACTTAAATTTCGAGCTCTGTTTTACTCACTAGAATAAGGAAAAATGGTAAAATTTTACGAAAATCCCTTAAAACCAAATTTAAAACAAACGTTTACAAGTCAATTATCCGTTATACGAAAAAAAATCCTCACAATTGCGAGGAAATTTAAAACGAAATTTAAGGTTAAATTAATTTTTTCTCCTCTCCACATCGTTTTAAAAAAGAGTTTTGCAAGCATCACAGTTTGTTTCTCTCTTCCTATCTTGATGTCATACTTCAGATAGATATGTATCTATCGGAGCAATTCCCCGTTATTATTATTATTATTATTAATTATTTATCACGATTTATTTTGGCACAGTTTCAGAAACAACAAATAATATTTCAACCCTAATTTGTAAGAAATTTGTGAAAACTTTAGCCTAGATTTTCCTGGTGAGATTATCCATCGATTTTCATTATTCGCTCGGAGAGGCTCTACTTGACCGCGAACAAAATTTTCATCTCTCCTGCTAGTGCCCATTTTCCAAACCTCCCCACAATCCACCTCTCTCTTCACCCCGCCATCTTATAAACAGCAAACCAAACAAGCAGAATTATTCAACTGTATGCGAAACAGGCACGATTTTTCCGAGTTTTCTTTTTCTGTCTTGCTTTCCAGACAGAAAATTCTAACAGCATTAAAATTTTCTTAAAGGAAAAAACCACCACAAAAAATTTATATTTTGATTATTGGTATTTGTTTTATTAATTTTGATTTTTTTTAGTGAAAAAAAATGTTAAATATCTTTTTATATCAAAATGATCGGCTCGTTTTTTTTTATAAATTTCCAATTTTTGAATATAAATGTAATTTGGGGCTAGCCATGCATTTTTACACCGTTTATTGTTGTATATTACACTGGGCTCATGGGCATCGAGGTACTTTACAACCGATATAACGAATTGTGAATAATTTTTTTGGGGGGGTTTTCTTTCGTTTTTTTAGGCACTTTTAAGAATTTCCCTGGATCTCCCCAATCGGAAGTTTCATTTGCTCCTCGGAATTTTCTTCATTTTCCATCACTTAACTGAAATTCATTTAAATCATAGAACAAAGTTTTCATTTCGTTTCGGAAGAAAGTTGTGGAAAAAAAATTTGATTTTTTAGTTTTCTTAAGCTTTTTTTTAAGCCGTTTCCGATTCGAAAGTCACCACACACATACACCAGAATCGTGTAATTTTAACGAGGTATAATTTTTTTTTGTTTAATTTAATTTTGTTTTAAGTAACAAAAAAAAAAGACGAAAAAAAACTCACAAATTTTTCTCATTTATTTTAATTTTTCCGGCATAGAAAAATTATACAATTTCGATTGTTGTTTTTGTTTCTACGAATCCCGTTATTTGAAGAGCATTTCTTTTAATATTATTTTCTAATAAAAATGAGAAGAGGAACAGAAAAAATGAAGTTTAGGTAAAATTTTTTTAGCCACACACGGTTGATGATGAAGACACGACCAGCGACAGCGAGACACACAACGGTAACGAATCTAAACGACTACACGACAAAATTCGAGTGCTAAACTTTTACTACGATGGGGATGAATTTTCCCAAAAACAAAAATTAAATAAAATAAATATAAAATGAAATTTCTCTTTGGGTTGATTTTTCCTATCTCTTGATTTGTTTTGCTTTCACCGCTCGCCGCCGCCCCTCGGTGTGTCCACCCTGTGTGCGGGAAAAATGGCACGAGCCACCGTTAAGAGATTATCAAAAGCTTCAAAACAAAACTCTTGTCTTGCTCATGTTTTCAAAGCTTTAATGCTCTTTAAAACTTGGTACTTGTGCAAGCTCCCCAATTCTCCCCAAAAACCCTCTTTTTAGACTCCGTACACAAGGATTATATTTTTCGAACAGTTTTTCTCCTAACGAGGTGGCTCGAAGCATTGTCAGCGACCTTAGCTCGGCACTCAGGGTGCTTCTTAGCTTACGAGGTTAGCGTAAGAAAACTTAACCCACCCCTTTTTGCCTCCCCCCTTCCACCCCGTTTCCACCCATCACCCGGAAGTAAGATGCCTTAGAATTTTAAATATGCCATGTTAATCCCTCATCAACCTCTACCAACGCCCCCTTCCCCCTCCCCCCCTCCTAACAACAACAGGTGACTTCCGGTTAACGGTGTTTCACTAAAAGTCGATAAGAAGTTTGGTGGCTGTGGAGAAATTTTCCATACAGACTAGCAGACAGCCGGTTAACGAAATTTCACCAAAATATCATTAATTCGGCGGAGAATTGTGGAGGGGGGAGGGGGTGGAGAGGGGGAACAAAAGTGAAAGGGACGAAAACGGGTAAAATTTCGTTCAGCAAGACAAAAGTGTTGTTAAAAATTACAAAATCAAAAAAAAATCGGTGGGACGGGAGGGGAGAGGACTTTTGGAAAACGGAAAGGTGTCAAATTTGAATATTCTCCCCGGGCGCAACTACAATCCTTGCTAAAAGAATGCACCGTTGTGTTGTTGGCTGCTTAAAAATATCGGATTTACATCCGTACTTTTCTCAGTGAAATGGGAGTGAAATTTGGTTCAAGAAAATTTCCATTCTGTTATCAAAAGAAAATTGAAAATGGGAAAAGTCGACTGCATCTGATAATTGCCAAGCCAGACTAAAGTCAGATGTGAGGTACGACTCGACGCGGCACGAGACTTTCGTGGGAGAAAATGGCTTGCATTATGCTGGGAAAACGCGACTGGGAAAACTTGTGATGGGGATGGAAAAACCACCACACCGTACCTGGTTTTGTTTTCTGGAGTGAAACTTTTATGCTTTATCTCTCTCTTTCCCTATTGTGTGTGTTTTCTAAGCATTCTCCCAATTTGTATAAAAAAAGTTTTTTCTACTAGAATTTTCCGACCTGAATTTTCCACGTAAAGCTTTTCTAATCGAATCCGGAGAAATTCTCTGTCGGAAAAAAAAATTCCCCACCTTTTCATATCCATCCATAAGATGCTGAGTTGACTTTTCGTTGTTGAAAAAAAAAAGAATTTTCCGAGGTGTTTTTTTTTCATTTTTAAAGAAAATTTATTTGTGAGTTTTTTTCGAGCCTTTCCAGTTACAATGAAATTCGCTACAAGGGAAAAAAGCAATCATCTGTGCACCACAGGGTGTTCAACTTTGCGTTAGAATTTTTTAACGATTTTTTGTATCAATGACGGGTAGTAAAATTTTGTTTTAATTAAAAAATTCATCAAAATGACCTCTCCATAAAGTCACGCTAATTTTCGGACTTTTAAACCTCCCCCCCCACTGCGTAACGATTTCCCCCTGACAACAACAGGAAACTTCCGGTTAATGGCGTTTCACTAAAAGTTGATAAGAAGTTTCTCAATAATCTCAATAACGGTAAAAGTTAGCGGATAACGGTATAAAAAAAAATTGGGGTAAACATTATTCTCTTCAATTCATCTCCAATTATTACCAAAAATCCGTTTTTTTTAAACTGTTATTTTTATGTATATGCCATTATAACGGATTATGTTACGCAGTTCTAGTAAAAGACAGAAATGTGGAAAATTTGATTATCTCCAACTTTTGTAAAACTCAAAACTACTGAAAAACTCGTAGTTTCGGAGTAAATCGCGAAAAACGAAATTGTGATTTTAAAAAAAGCCGCCATTTTGGCTACTTCCGGTTAACGAACTTTCACCCAAAATTTGACAGGATCGTCCCATTCCAGGACCAAACAGGCCTGAAAAATGGCTCTATTCGTTTTTGAGAAATCTTGTACAAATACTGACCGCCTGATAGACAGACTGACAGACATTTTTATACATACTCTATATGGTATATCATATAGGAGTATATTATTTTTAGTATACCGATTGTGACGCATCGAACCCATCATCGGACAGAAAAATGAATTACTTCATGGTGTTTGGGATGACAAAAGATTTTTATTTACGCGTGTCCGTCTGTCTGTCTGTCCGTGAATGAGGGTTGTGAAAAAACCGGGTTTTTTGTTAAATTTTGCATGAAAATTTTGTATTTGCATTCACAAACAGATCACCTTGTACTTCGCCTAAAAACCGACTTAAGATGTTTTGGATTTTTCTCACAGAAATAATTCACATTAAAAATTAAGTGGAAAATTTCTGAAAATCAATGAAACGCCATTAAAATCATCACTGATGGGGTTAAAAAGCAATTAATTTTTTAACTCACTTAACCGATATCTTTATGTACTCTATTTGCTTTCCATAAGAGGTGAAAGTTCATGTAAGATGTTAAACTATTACATGAGAAGGGATTTATTAGCAGCTTACAAAAAGAAACACACATGCAAAGCCATATATAGAATAACAGGATTGGAGAGTCATCCGTTATAAATGATTTCATTCGGCAAACAATTAAATTTAATTAATGATGACGTCATTTATAAAGGTTTGAATTTTTTTTTGTGGTTGTATTTGTTATTGTGTTGTCAGATTCGATGCTTTTAGCATAAACCAGTAGATCATGCATTATATATAGAATTATTTAAAATTATTTAAAAAAAAAAACCTTTAAAACTTTTGTTGGAACTGAAATGTTCCGATAAATGGCATAATTTTGGAGCAAAAGCTTTTAAAAAAGAAAAGCTCCGTACAAATCAAAATTTTGAGAGGAAAAGAACTTTATGAGACAAACAACAAAATCCTTTTTCCAAAAGCTCCAATTATCCTCTTTACCCCAACAATAGTTTGTTTATGTTCTTGGATGATATAAATTAAACATTTTTCACGAAAAAAGAACCCTTCTGAGTTTTGGGAAAAAAATATTTACATTTAACTTTTGCAAATATTAAGAAATCCGTTTAAAAACTCCAAAAGCTTTTTTCATAAAACTCCTCCAAAAAGCCAAAGTGGCTACAAGTTGTTCGTGGGAAGGGCGGGAGGGGTGGCCAATGGCGATATTTTTTTTTATTGTAGTTTTACGACACAAACATGCTGTCCGAAAATTTGATATTCACACTTCCCCATTCAATATTACATCATATCAAGCGAGTGATAAAGAAAAAAGCTGTAATCTCAGAATGAAAATATGGTAAAAAAAATGCGCATGGCCAAAAGAAATTTCTACTTTCTTGTGCTTTAGAAAGTAATCTTCCCCTTTCCCTAAGCTCTGGCTGAAATATATTTTTTTTAAAACAAGCTCTAGAGAAAGGTTTCCGAAAAAGTTCGATACAACATGGTAAGGAAAAAATTCATGTTTCTTTGATGCCCGGAAATCATTTCAGCGGCTTTTGTTCGAAACCAATGTTCTCCTAGATTCTCAGACTCAAGAGAGTCAAAATGATGACCTTTAAAGACTAACTACCCCCCCCCCCCCCCACCCCCCACGCTTCTCTGCACTCCTTACCAGCGCATCGGTCTGTTATGAAAACTGCTTTTGCCTGAAAACCAGGGTGGGATGAAGACTTTATCGAAAAAAAAACTGACGCCCTGCTGGTTCCGTTACAAAGCTTTCAACGGGGTGAAAATCTCACTAGCATCCAGCATCCCTAATTGAATTGTATTCGCATTTGACAGTGACAGCCTAAAAAGAGCTTTATCCAAAGAGCGAGCCGACTTTGCGAGTTTGAAAAGCGTGCAAGATGTTTTACTCTCTGCACATAATTCGTACGTAGAGATTTTGCGCTGGTGGTGAAAAATGATAAAGTGGAGCGGACATTCTCAAATTAGAGTTACAAAACAAGACGGAGAGAAGGGGAGTCAGGCGAATTTCTTTTTAACCGAGTTTCTGATAAGCGAGTGATCTTCAAATACAGTAAACCTCACCTGTTGATAAACTCATTCGCTTGAAAGTTATTAAAACAAGCGTACATTTGCGAAAGTCGGGAGTTTTCGAAATATATCAAATTTGAAATATCTCGTTAACAGTAAAAGATATCTTTTTTACAACGGTTAAAGGCAAAAATGTCAGGGAATTGGCATGCCAAATACGCCAAATAATAAGTGATAGTTAGGGAATTGGCACGCCAAATACACTGCGTTGCTGAAGAAACTTTTTCGTTCAAGGCAAACTCTTTTTTTCCTTCTATACAAGAAATTTCTGTATGCAAATTTGTAGCCAGAAAATAGTCTATCCCTTAAGTCCAATTCAGACTAACGATTGCGATTACGATTGAGGCTTCTCGACCAATGAGATCAAAGCTCTCAACGATAGAAACATGAAAGCTTTGATCTTATTGGTCTGAATTGGGCTTGACGCCTTTAACCCATTTTGGCCCGGCCTCGTGTTTTCATAATAGCAACTTTGACTTATATGTGGTACCAATAATAATCAAAATTGCTTAACGTACTATTTGGGCCAAAATGGGTTAATTTCGTGACTTTATGGCCGTGAAACCCCTTTTCCAACCTCTTATACTAATTGGGACAATAGACAGACCGATTGGCAGATAGATTTGTGTTAATTTGTCATGTATAAAATACTATTTAAAATTTACTCACATTTTAATAACAAAAATGTGTTGTTTTCACTTTCGCGTTCACTTTCCCACAGTAGGTTGTTTTTTTTTTAAAAAAAAAGAAACTTTTGTTACTATCACTGCACAGTTTTTTATACTGTGGTTCGTCTGTATTTTTTTTTTATTATTAATAATTTTTATTTTATGAAATATTATTATCTATTTATCTATTGTATATCGAAAAATTTAATAATAGTTGACTTATTGGTAATATTTCATTAAAATTGCTTAAATACTTTCAGTTGTTATTTAATAAAATTAAAATTTAATGCATTTTCTTTCGTCTTCAATTTTTTGTCAAGCGATTTTTACAAACACTCGTCACATACACATACAATTAAATCAAATAAAAAAGTACCGTTATTTTTCTTTTTTGTTGGAAAAGTTTTAAAATTTACACGTAACGGGAGGTAGATTGTACAGTACTAAATATGTATTTTTTTTTTCTTTTTCGATTTTTATTAAAATGTTAGGTTAAGCACGAAATTGGGGTTATGCAGGCAAAAATTTTTTTGTTATTTTCAAACATCCAGATGGGAATTTCAGCGAAAGTTATTATCAAGTCGGTGTTAATTTGATATACTCTAGATTGCATTTATTGATGGGATCCTGTTTTTTTTTCGGGTAAAATTAATTGACGTTGACGTCCTTGAGGGCAAACAAAACTGAACCGTAGCCGAATAGGATATTATCGAATATACGACAAAATCAAAAATTTAGAAAAAAAAAACTCCCATAAATCGAGATACATAAAAATCTATAAATTGTTTTTCTTTTTTCATATTATTTTAATGGAAAAGAAATTTTAAATTGAATAACACACGACGTACAGAAATTTGGAAAAAAGCTCCTTATCAATTTGTTAAGTGTTTATCAATTTTTAGTTTAGCAAAGATTTATCTAAAATATTTTATCAAAAATAAAAGCGTAGCGCTCACATATAAATTTAATTTCAAAGATTAGATGTTATAGGAAAAAACCGTATTTTTTATATACTTATATTTTAATTATAATTCATTAATATTAGTTGTTGTTGTTGTAGTAGATTTTCCTTTAATGATTGTTATTAATATAATTAGTGTTACACTTTTAACAACAATAGAACTGTATAATTTTAAATCATATCAAATTCAATTGAAACGTGATTTGCATTATATATTCGCCCACAAGTATGCAATAAATAATGGGGGGAAAAAACTCCTTTGGATCCACTAATATTTTGTTAAAAATTTCCCATTTGACAGATAGTTTCTGCTGTCAGTGGATCTGTCAATTGGTGGATTTTTTTCTATTGCTAGGTCCCGGCAACGGTGTAAAACATCCACTAGCATAGAACAGGCATGCGCGCCAAAATTGCAATGAAAACCCCTCGATGATGATTTTGTTTTGAGCTTTTTCTTGAAAAAGCTCAACCGACTTTACGCCTGTATGTATGTTAAGGGATGAAATTCCACTCACTGGCGTCACTAATTACTATCCATCCTATAAATATCTAAATATTCTACACGATCTCGATTTTTTGTCGGATTTATTTACAAATATTTACGAAAATTTACAAAAATTCTAGCCCATTTAGAATCGTCCCCGATTAGACACTGACACATTCACAATTGTCAAAATTTTCAGAGCTTTCCCAGAAAAGCGCACTGTTCTCTGCGCATTCCTAACGTCAAAATCAAGCGTTAGGTTCACTAGTTTTTTTCAGGCACCCTTGTACCGCTCTCTTTCACCCCCTCTCTCTCTCTTTTTACCATCAAAAATCCCTTTTAAAGCATTGAATAAAAGTTAATAGCGAATCGCTACAGATTGAAGCGATTATTTTTCCAAGATTTCTCGTCCAACTCGTTTCATGATCAAATCGACCTTATACCGTATGCATTGGAGCTGCAAAATAACGGTAGTTTTATACTTCCTGTCACTGGAAAAATTTTCATTCTCAATTTTAATAAAAATGGAATTTTTCCAATTACAGTACACTCGCGATTATCGGAACATTAAAATTTCATGTTCATATAACAGAGTATTTAATCTCAAATATTTTTTATTCATTTAATACATCCGTTCATATAATAGAGTGTTCATATAATCGCGAGTCTACTGTATTTTCCACAATTTATTGATTTTTCCCCCTTTCCCCCGATAAAAATCATGTCTTTCTCAATTAGGATCATTTCAACAAATTTTTTTTTAGCTAAAAAGTTAAGTTTCTCATTATCACCTGTCACATTGCTGACCGTTGAAGCATCAAAACTTCACAAAAGGTGATGAAAAATGTGACATTTATTACAAAAAAAAAAACAACAGTTAATTATTATGTCATGCAGATTTTGACATTTGTTGTTGTTATTGTTGCTTTTTTTTATCTTTTCAAAAAATTAGGCATGTGTGTGAGCATCTGTTGCGAGAATTTTTGGAAAAGAAAATTTCTCAAAAATTTTGAGGCCAGTTTTGTAGGAAATTTTGTAAATCACTTTTATATCGATGGAAACTTCATTGGGAATCGTTTTTCCCGTTAGTTTTATCACTTCCTCTGAATCGTTTGGGGTTGTTGTTTTTTTTTTCAAGTAGTTATATTTATTTATTTTTTTGTTTTGATTACAATTTAACTTAATGCCGTTATCCCTAACACCCACACACACACGCCTGTAAACAGTTACACGCGACTTTTCACAACAAATACAATCTCGCGGCCGCAATAATTCCATCTGATTTGACAGTAGTTAAAAAAAAGGACATTCGATGGAATTTTGATCGAATCATGAAATTTTTTGAGGTAAAGTCGAGTAAAATCTCATTTTTTGACATTTTTTTCTCGATTTCCTTTCTCAATATTTTCAGGTCACGGCGTTATTTTATGACAAATCGCTTAACTGAAAAATTATGATGTCAACTATTTTCATACACGCGCAATTGAGAGCTTTTCATCCAAAAAGCTCAAGGACTGTTACGGACTCCTTTTAATTGTAAGACTGTGTATGTGTTTCTAACACAAATCCAAGATAAGTGAATGCCCGGCAAATGAGTAAATTTTGTAATTTTTCAGAAATTTCCGGCAGGAATCAAACATTTTTTCAGGGAACGAAACTTTCGTCAAAAACGATCCTTTTTCAGTAGGAGTTAAACTATCGCCAGACACTAGAATTGTTCTGTGGAAACCAAACTATCACCAAGAATGCAAATGGAAATATGCGTACAACCGTATAATTAAAAAAAAAACATCAATTAATTTCATATATATTTCATATTATAATATTTATAACATTTAATGAATAAATAGTTTGATATATAAATTTTAATAATGAATAAAAAATAATTTGTTTTTTTCTAATACATATAAAAGTTATCTTATTTTTAAGTTTTCGTAATTTCTCATAATTTAAAGTCGTGTTTTAAAAAATATTTCTTATATGAGTAAGGCTGTTTTTCTTTTTCTTTCATAAGATCTGATACTTAGCTCAAATTGCTCAAATTAAAAAAAAACTGATTCTAGACCAATTCAATTGCACATACACAATGAAGATACGTCACTACACCTCAAAACGGGGTCAAAACGGGGTTTGAAATGCGGCGCAGGAAAATTCCTATGTATGGGAGTTTCGTGCGGATCCTTAAAACTTACGCCAGCGGAATTCAGCCCATAAAGTCTTCGCATTTGTCAAGTTCGATGCGTGAGAAAAATCGTGGGAAAGTTTTGTTGTTCCAACAGATTTGGGGGTGGCAAGGGGTGGATTTTTCTGCTTTTACGTGTACGAAACGGAGGGGTTGGAAAAATTTCCACTGTCTGTCTGTTAATCAATTTATCTGTATGCCAGCCAGTCGAATTTTTTGCCGGTGTACAAAAGACCAAAAATTCATCGCTACGCCACTGTTATTGTTACCGCAGTTAAACACCACCGCCAACGACTTTTAGTATATAGGGTATCATATTTTCAATTTGCACTTGCCCAATTAACGACAGAAAGAACAGTTCCTCAACTAGATCCGGTTCAAGTGATTTCAATTGCATTAAACGTAATAATATTTGATTGCATCGATCATTCAATTCGGGATGATTAATTTCGGTTAAATACAATTTAAGGCTATTAAGTGCATATTGTTGAATCTTTTTAATTAGTGAACGTTTATTAATATCTTTAATACTTAAACCATCCGGACTCATAATTATTATTAAACGTATATAGGCATATTCATGATCATCTAAATCCATTGTTTGTAATGTTTGTACAAATTCATTTAAAAGGCATGTATGTTCACTTAATTTACGTATTTTCAATGCTTGTATATTATCAATTTCGGTTAATTGAACAATATTCGATATTAATGTGGTTATAATTGTCGACATTGATAATAATTTGGAACATTGCGCTAAACCGATCGCGAATAATTCAACCCAATGTAATTTTAATAGATTCACTTGAATATCATCGGGCAATTGTGCAAAACATGTGATTTTTTTAATCCAATGAACGGATAGGAATAGCAAACGACTACCACTTTCGCATACGTAATGACCATTTAGGTATGACGGTACCAAATTTGGCGGCTGTAAATTGAAATTGACATTACTATCTGGCAATATTGGCATACTAAATAATTGATTATATTGCTGTTGTTGACTGTTTAGCGAATTATTATTATCCTGTTGATCATCTGTACTACCACTACCGCTACCGCTATTGCAAACATCATGATGCGATGGAGATTGCGTACCACGGTTCGATGGTGTTGCCAGATTATCAGAATTTTTCACAATAGTCACAGAATCATGTTGATCATCGATAATTAATTCACTCTTAACTATGGTTTTGGTAAAATTACAATTTTCGCTACTAATACTATCATTTTCATTATTATTATTATTATTATTTGCCTTACTATTAGTACTAGTTGTATTATTAGTGGCAATACTATTACTACAATCATTGCCACTATTTATTATATTATTATGATTATTGCAACTATTGCTAATACTATTACGATTCAAATTATTATCATAATTAATTTGTATTGATGCCAGCATTTCAAGCGATTGATTTATCGAAACTTTATCAATGGACGCTTGGATAAGATTCGTTGCAACTTGATTTGTTGCCGCCGCCGCCGCAACATTATCCAAATTTTGGGCCAAAATATTATTTTGTACAATTGATGCTGTACTGTTATCCATTGAGTCATCATCATTCGTTTGTGTACCGGGCGAATATGGTGAATTGTAAGATTGATCTTGACGAATTTGGTTACCGCCACCTGAGCCACATGTTGCTAGGCCAGTACCCGATGAAGTCGATCCAGTTTGACCATTACCCCCACCATTACCACCACCACTGCCACCACCGCCGCCACCAGACAACATTAATGAATGCTGCGACTGCAATTGCTGCTGCTGCTGTTGTTGTTGTTGTTGTTGAAACGGAACAGCCGCCAACACTGTTCGCAAAATATGTTTTATATTAGTCAATTTTGTGACTGTCAAAACGGTGTGCAGGGGAAAAGAAGTGGGAGGGGGAAGGGGACGCGTATAAGAGGAGAAAGGGCGCGTAATTGGAATAGGAGGAGGAGGGGGCGCAATACAAACAGGGGGTGACGGAAGGGTTAAAACGGAAGCGAGGGGCAGAAATCTGAATTTCACAATATAAAAAATAGTACATTGTCTGTCAATTACTCAGTCTGCCTGTTAATCTGTCTGTTTGACAGTCAGTCAGCTCTACTGTGTCTAATAAAGCAAGATAAAATAACATGACTTTCTTATACGAAAACCACGTTTCTGTGCAATTTATACTATCACCGCTATTCTGATAGCCGTGTCGTTTTTGACAATGGTCGTTTTATGTGTTGTTGTTAGTGCTTTTCTACCAAAAACAAGTAAAACGACTCATGTCGAAAACTACACGGCTATCAGAATTGGGGTGTATAGCACGACAAACAAAATAATCTCTTATATAAAAATACGAAACTTTGTACAAAATCTGAAATGTTGATAAAAGATATCGATTTTTAATATCTTTAATTCTTCTGCCAGTTGTTTGTTTTTTTTCGAAAAACCGGTAATTTGCAACCAACTCGTAAAAATCAATTTTTTGTGAAAACCCGTTCAATTTCATGGCCTAGCTCTATGTATTAGTTTTTAATAAATCTTATACAAAGGCTGACAGATCGACAGATTAACAGATTGACAGATTGACGAACAGACAGACTACTTATTGGCTGTAATTCAAATATACTTACTGGCTCTCTTACTCAAAGTTTGCGTGATATCAGCAAAATTGAAACCGACCGGAAATACATTCAAACTCGCGGATGCGGCAATATTTTCAACGGTTGCCGCCGCAACGACAGCTGCCGCCGCCGCTGCCGATGCAGACGATGTCGAATTTCCACTCTGATGATTGAACATTTTATTTCGATGATGATAAATCGTTTGATTTGCACTATTTGCTCCACAACCACTGCCTGACGCCAATGTCGAACTGTTTGACGGGCTCTGCGGTTCCTTTTTATCGATAATCGGCTTGCGTTCATGTTGAACAGCTAAAGAAAAGTATTTCGATTAGAAATAATTCTTTTCGATTGAAAGATTTTTAAAAAAAAAATCTCTAAATTGTGGTGTAATTAAAAGTAGTTTTTCAAGTGCGAAAAGTGCACACAGACGTTGTTTTTCAAACAATTGATCGGATTTCGCCGTAGCGGCTCCAAGATAGTCCAGAGGTTAGATAGGCAAAAATTTTCCTGTACACGGACAGACAGACAGACAGATCATGTTTTGATCTAAATCACAGGAATAACCATTTATTTTTATATTCTGTTTCTTATGTTTTTTTTTTGTGTGACTTGGACTGGTTTTTGTTTTTAGAATTTAGTTGATGTTTTAAAATTACAATCACTTCTCATGCCGCTGGCTAAACACTTCTGTAGTCGACAGAATTGGCAACGGTTCCGATGATGTTTCGTCACTTCGCAATTCATCGTTCCGCGGCACTGGTAGCCAAGCTGTTTTCGTATTGAACGCTTAAAGAATCCCTTACAGCCCTCACAGCTAATGGCGCCATAATGTCGGCCCGATGCTCGATCACCGCAAACTAAGCATAGTTCAACGCTGCTAATATTACTGCCGCCAGAGCCACCAATAACTGATCCACTCGTTACAATCGATATTAATGATTTATCTGAAAAAAATTATATATTAGCAATACATTTGTTTTAAGAAAATTTACCAAAGGGGGGGGGGGAGGAGGGGAAGGAAGGAAGGGGAAGGAAGGGAGGGAAGTGAGGAATTGGGGCGAGGAAGAATAGAGGGGAAGAGAGAGTATAGAGCGAGGGAATAGGAAAAGGGTGGAACAAAGAGAAAGGGGATTGGTGGACGGAAGGAGAAGGGGGAGGAAGAGTGATAAGAAGTGAAAGAGGAGAAAGGAAGGGTGAAAAGAAGAGGAAGAAGGGAGAGGAATGGTTGAAAGACGAGGAAAGGCAGAGAGTAAGAGTCGATAGAAGGAAAGAGGAAAGAGAAAGAGGATGTAATTAAAAAGAATGAAGAATGGAATGAAGAGGAAGGGGGAGAGTAAGGGTGTATAGAGGGGTAGAGAAGAAGAGGAAGGGGAAAGAGGAAGGATCGAGCGAAGAGAAAGGGAGAGAGGTAGGATGGAACGAAGAGGAAGGGGGGAGGGAGTAGAGGAAGGGTGGAAATATGAGAAAAAGGGGAAAGGAAGTACGAAAAGAAGATGAAGAGGGGAGAGGAAATGCGATCAAAAGAGAGAGGAGGGGTTAGACAGGGAAAAATGAGAAAAAGGAGATGAAGTGCCGACAGAAGTTATAAAAAAAATTAAAGTAAAGACAGATCGACTGCAAGACAACCTGAAAGATATTTAATTAAGCATCAACTTACCGTCAACAAAACCTCCACTTTGATCCATTTTATTTTTGATTGAATTTACTTAAGACACTCGCCAGTGGAAAATTCAATTCTGTTTATCAGAAATGGAAATATGTTTCCATTCGAAAAAATTCTGTCATTCAGCAACAGGTAGATATGCTGTCTTTTAATCGCATTTGCGCAAAACTATTTTCCTTGGAAACTAAAAAAAAATTAAAAATATTAAAAAAACACTCCCCCGTCTTCAATTTGTATTCTTACCTGATGTGTAAAAAAATCGTCCGTAAAACTGAGGTAAAACAAAATTCGCACATTCACAAAATAAGGGAAGAATTCATTTCAAAAGGTACGCATTCTTCGACAATTTTTTCTAGTCTATCGGAAGTGCAAAGATTATGTAGAATCATTTTTATGTTACCATACTCAATCAGAATCCACCTCAGAAACTCAGGAGTTTCTTTTTTTTTACTTTTTGTTTTGGAAAAAATTTCGTAATGTCCGCATCAGTTGGTATTTTGCCTTATTAACCCGTACAAGACCCTTTCTTTAATAATAATAATAGCAAAAGAAAAAAAGTACATCTCTTATCAAAATCGAGCAGGCAACTTTTTGGCATTTCGCATTAGCCATGAAAGCGCAACAACTTCGCCTTGGCAAAAGGTATTTCCTTATTGCACTAAGCGATGGCCAGCCACCATAAAAGAGACTCCCCTCGCCCTCGCATTTAATTCCACTAAGATGCCACAAACAACCAATAAAAAACCATTCAAATTTTATAAAAATCGGTTAATAAGTTCAGAAAAAATTGCGTACCACGGGATAATAGAAGTTATTTTAAGTAGAAAATAAATAAAGAACCGAAATGAATAAAAAATAACCACTTAAAATCACTTCGGACCGCAGTGGAAAACAAGCCACACTGTTGTTGTAATTAACAGTAAATGTTGAGTGCGTTCAATTCGATGTTTAGCGACCAAAGAGTATACTCATATGTCATTGCCAGCAGTTTCAAAGAAAGAGGGCGCGAAAAAAATTTGAAAAATTCCTTTAAAAATTTCGTTCCGGAGTTCTAGTGTAGGATATTTTATTGTCTCTAACTCTTTTCATACATAAGATTACTACAAAACGGGTAATTTCAGAGTAAATCGCGAAAAACGAAATTACGATTCTTAAAAGGCCACCATTTTGGTGACTTCCGATTAATGGATCTTTAAACTGACAGACCGACAGACTTGGTTGCTTCCGGTTAACTGATTTCCAGCAAAAGTTGATAGGATCGTCTTATATCAGGACAAAATATCCGCCTCTAACTGAAAAAGTTTTGGAGAAATCTTCTCATTTGCCACTCGATAAAATTAGGCTTACATGTGATCAAAAACTACAGATTTTAGTGTTGTTCGAGATTATGATGAATATCTTATACTCAGGACTACTGCTTTAAGACTAAATTTAATTTACATAATTTACAAAAATTCTTAATAAAGAATGCTTATTCTATATTTTAGGAAATTCGCTTGAGACATGACTTATCGAAGATGAAAAGCCGATGAAAATTCCTACAGCGGTTCAGAAGATATTACGGAAAAGGGCTAGAAGGGACGTGGGGTGAGGAAAATATTTCAAAGGAAGAAAATCGTCTTTATCCGAATTATGAAACCGTATCACAACCCTTTCAAAAGTTTTGTAGAAAAGGGGCACCGAATGAAAAAAGGGAGGCGGAGAGCGAGTCAACGTAAACTATTTAACTCAATGTACAAAATTTCAATTGGTTGAGCAATTTCCCCGTAATCCTCAAAAAAAAACATTTATTCGATTGACCACATCCTGAATCCCAAGTACTCTAGCCCAACCTAACGTCAAAATTGTTAAAATAGTTGAGTTCCTCCAACAATAGATGCCGCTAATGTCATTTCCATCATACATAGATACAGGTTAGCAAGGATTATGTTGGTGTATGCAAATGTCGACGTGTTTGCGATTTGTTTCATGTTTCGTCGGGTGTGTTTTGTTTTGTAAGTCGGCCATTTTGTGTTTTGCTCGAATATAGGCGATTCTTTTCCAAAGCCAAATATTTTTTTTAGTCTTTTAAACAGCATTATGGAAATATTTATAAGTCGTATTTGGTGTGATTAATGCTGGGGTAACGGTACGGTTGTTCAATTCAATCGATTTTAAGATTTCTAAAAAAAGAAAAGAAAATAACAAGCGAATAAAAAAAGCCCAATAGCGAGAATTTAGACACGACAGGGTGTCAAAATTCAATTCCTTCGGAAATCTTTGCAAGGGTGAGTGTCGAGTGTCGGTTATATGTAGGGAGTGGGGGAGTGTATGTGTGTGTGTTTATGTGGTGATGATGGCATGAAGTTGCTCCTCACACCATCTCCGCCCCAACCACAACAACCACCACCACGTGTAGACACACAGCGCGCAAATCCGATACAGCTGGGGTGGAATTTCCGTTTCGTCAAGTGCACGTGCGTGCATGAGTCTCCTATCGCACACTAAAACAAAATTTAGGGGGGATAAAACACGACGGCAAACAAAATTTTAGCTAAATGGTTGGGGGAAGAGAGGGAGGGTGGCATTTTAAATGACATTTTTATCACTTTTATTATTCGGAGGGTGGTGGGGGGGCTTGAAATGATACCAGTTACTGTTTTTTTTGTGAATTCTATCGACATTTCCTAATGTTTTGCCGCCATTAAAAAAGAAAACAAAAGAATTTACTATTATATTTTGGATATGGACGCTATTGTAGTCCGTTTCAAAACGAGATGTCGCCAGTAGCGATTATGGTGGTATCATACCGTGGATGGTGGGGCTTTTTTCGAGGTTGCCAAATCGCCGAAATTATTGTACAAAATCGAAAGTATTCGAAATTGGAATTTTTGTATGTTCTGAGATGGGTACGAAAACCACTCAACCGATTTTGATGCGAGTTTTTGCAAAATGTAGCTTAAACATTATAGGCTATCGTTCCTCTCACCCTTTATTTTCCCCGTCGTACAAACATTTCCTCATGTTGGAACACTTGACGGCGTAACGGATAAAACACGAAATAGCAAACAATATTGGCTTCAACAAAAACAAAAAAAATCACATGCTTTTCACATCCGGTATTTTATATCCATTTGAAAATTTCGTAATCCCAAAGACGTGGCAACCCTAAATAGCGGGCCTGCGATTTTAGGGTTGGGGGTTCTTTCGAACTGGCATAAAAGGAAAGGTCAGTGTGGATTGCTGTAACGTTCGGATGATGCGCGGGGGGAGTTGGAGGTGCACAGTGTAGTGCGATATGGTATGCGGCCATGGAAATGGGATAAACTGGGGTGGCTTTTCGTTTCTTCTTGTGTGATTTTTCCTTTTGTTGTATGGAAAATCGCTAGCTAGCCTTCCACTATGTATAATCGTGTATTATGATTTTCGTTTCTCGTCCTTCTACTTGTCGTGTATTGTTGTGTACACACGCATATGTATATGTGTCGGTTGTGTGTCTGTATGCTGGGAAAACAAGAACAGAAAACCTTTTTTCCGAGGCACAAATTTTATTTTCCGAGTTTTATTTTCATTTAACGCCATATGGAAATTTTAAATAATATCACAATATGGTAAAAAATCCCAAACAAACGGAATTCAATCCGGGAAATTAGTGAAAATTATGGAAAACTTAAGGAAATAGGTGCGCAGCAAAATATATGGTGCAAAAAAAAATAAATCACAGAAAACTCCATAGAATTCATGAAAATTGATGAAAATTCATTCAATTTTTTTTTGTCGCTAAGAGAAATCAATGTGAATTTTTTAAATATTATTTTTCAATTGTTGCAGTGATTGAAAAACAGAAATTTTGGTGAAATTTTAAAATTTCGGTTTTCCGTCTGGAGTGAGAAAAAAAGTGCTGGAAAAAAATGTTTCCTCGCTGAAGGACAACTCAAGAAGGATAGCGAAAAAAAAATCTATGACGACAGAATTATGATTTTCGATAGACAGAAAATGGTTTTTAATCTCGAAAAGAAGAAAAATTCAAACGTAAAAAATCTTCCAGGCTAAGTTTAGGCGCTAAAATACTAAAATTTCATTGAAAATTCAATGCAGAGGGAATTTTCCAGCATTTTCCGAACCTCTGCTGAGAAGCCTTGCAAAAATCTTGTACAGAAAATTCTGATTTCCCAATTTAAAGCGAATTTTAATTAGTGTGGATTAATTTTCGGTGAATTTTCCCAGTGTTAATTGCATATTTGCCTCCCACTTTAATAAAAAAAATCCCCCCAGTAAAAAAAATACGTTGACAGTAGTGTCAGTGAGAAAAACTATTCATTTATTCTATTGGTCTACCGCCTCCTCCCCTTAATTGTCTTTAGAGTTGGAAGTTTTGAAGTTTGATAGTTAAAAAGAAAATTGCCGCTTTTCTCGGTACAGGCCGAACGAAGGACAACAGTACAGATTCTCTCAATACCCCTTGCCCAACCAGCAACTCATCGCCAGAGATGCAAACCGATTTTTCGAATCGAATCAAAAACCGCTGAAACAAATTATTTTTTCCAAAGCCACAAACCCGAACCAAATTTGACAGAAAATTTATATAAAGTATCGATTAACGGAATTTCAACGCGAGTCGATAGGATCATGACTAGTTGTGTGCTCTGCAAGTGATGATCACAGCTTTGTTAAACTTGAACTCTCAGAAGCTTAATTGAAAGCTTTCAAAAGCTCAATTGAAAGCTTTCACAAGTTCAACGACAAATTATTTTTTCGATATCTTCCCCGGTCCATCGGTGAACCCCATTAGAATTTTTCTATGATTTTTCACAGCTCTTCAAATTTTCCAATTTTCTTTTATTTTCTGTCGTTTTATAGATTTTGCTAATCGAGTGAAACATGATTGAGAAATTCAACGAAATCGCATTAATCGATCATTGTGTATAACTGAGAGAACGGTGGAGAACAGCTAGGACCGTTTATACTATAACTTATATAAGAATATTAAAAATAATATTAAAAAAAAATTATCGATTGAATCAGTTATGGATAAAATATTCATACAATAACTTGTAAGTAGAAAAATTCTTAACAAATAACAAAAATTTGAAAACATACTAAAGAAAAAAGAAAGCGAGAAGAGAATGTGCCAAATTAGAATTAAATCGAGGTTGAAAACGCACTAGGCGGAGGAGACACATGTGTACTACACACAAACCATGTAACCGCCAGAATAAATAAATTATTTAAAAAAAAATAACTGCAATACATTATAACAGCTGAAAAACAAAGCAGTATTTAATAACGGTGAACCGTAGCAACGGTACATATATTCGTATATATATCTTGAAATTTGAATCAATAAATTAAAGAAAATATCTATTAAATCAAAGAATAGAGAGAGAGAGAGAGAGAGAGAGAGAGATAACAAAAACCAATCGTAAACTAAAATCTGAATGTCTTCGGATGACGGCATTGAATACCAAAAATCCCTACAGCATCATCACCACCATCAGCATAACGCGTCGTCATCCTCATCATCGTCGACAGGTGGCGCACAGCATCATCAACACACGCATCCGCATCAACATCAACACCATCAATCGCAGCAGACCGGCTCGTCGGCATCGTCGTGCTCACTAGCTCTTAGCGGCGGCGTCGTCCCGAATGGCAGTGGAATGTCTAATAGCGGCGGTCTTAATCCAGGCGGCGCTGGTCCCACTCTAACACATTCGCATTCCTCACATGGCCAGCATCACACAAGCACGCAACGCGATCAACAACAGCAAATGGTAAACAACGGCGCCGGCTCCAATACAATTGCCCGACGAAAGGCATCGCTTAGCTATCAACAGCAGTCCGCTGCCGATTCGCTGAGTCTAGCGCCAGCACCGAGTAATAGTGTTAGTGTCGGTGTCGGTGGTAACTTTGTCAGTGTATCAGCCTCACCGAATCGATATTCAGCACATCAGCCCGAAGGCTATCATCACATTGGCGGTCGTCTATCGATTCATCCAATCGATCGGTATGAAGATACGATGACCTGCTGTCTTCCGCCACCGTCGCCGGCACCGACAAGTGACCGTTTCGTAATGGGTATACCGTCACCATCGCCGATCGGTGGTCAGAATTGCTCTGGCGGCGGCAGTTCGATTAACGGAAATGGTGGTCCGACATCGTCTGGGCCACCATCTATCGGTGGAAATGTCGGGCATCACTTCCAGGATCAGCAGCAGCAGCAGCAATCCTCCCAGCAAACCATGGTAACGGCAAATGCGCATAAATACGCAGCAGCGGCTGCTCTACATCGGACCATGTCGCCAAGTTCACGTTTCCGAATGTCAGATCGATATCGTGACGCATCGCCAAAATGTGATCGATTCGTGACGGCGACACATTTTCTGGCGAATAGTACACCCCTCGTATCTAGCGATAGTTACACATATTTATCATCGACTGTACATACACCGGTTAAGAGGTACGTACCGACACCGCCTCCGCCCACAGAAGTCTACTCCGATATTCCGCAATCGTCATCATCGACCAGTTCGAATAGTGGCTATCATACAATCAGCACCAGTCCCCATCTACCTCATCATCATCAACAGCAGCAACAACAGCAGCAACAGATTCAGCAGCACACTTTACCGTATCGCTTCCGAATGAAATGCTGCTCCGCGGATCCATCGGCCCCACCACCCTCATCCCTGCCACTTTCATCCGTTAACGGTCACGGTCACGATCGTGGTAGCGGCTCAGATCACTATGCGACACCACCGCGCGTTCGCCCGCTCAAGTGCTCAGCCCCGGGCGGTAACGGATGTTCAACGGCCGCCATCAGCAACGGCAACAGCAGTCAAGGCACACAAGGTATTCTAGCGCAAGTCGGTCCAACGCCTGGTACAGTTGTTATTTCAGCACCGCCGCCATCTCAGGGTGTTCGTCAGGCGCGGCCAACATGCGTTGTTAATGATTATATGCCGCGTACGCCAAGCGTTGAGTATCTGGGCTCAGCCGGGGGTCGAGTTGTGACACCGGTTAGCGTGATGTCAGAACCGACAAACGGCACATGCCTCCATTGTAATACAATTCGCCGGACGACCGGCGTTCATCAGACGACACAGACAACGGGACCGATTAGCCCGATTCCACAGACACAGAATCTTGCGCTTGGAACTTCATCGCTAACCGGTGGTAATAACAATAGCAGTAGCGGCAGTAATAACAATTCTGGATGTACACTAGGTGGAATAGCATCCCAATTAGATACTGCCAGCGATATGACATCGACAGCTTCCCCCACCCCATCATCAACGAATCATTCGCAAATCTCACCAATGTCTCCACCAATCGCTGGCCAACCTTCCGAACAACAACAGCAGCAGCAACAGATTCAGCAATGCCCTATGCAGCAGCAGATCCAGCAGCAACAACAACAGCAACAGCAACAACAACAGTCTTCATCAGCTATCGGTGGAGGAGTGGGGGCAATCACAGGGGGTGGTATGTCCCAGCAGCAGCAGCAGCATCCATCAGCATCAGTACTGTCTTCCCACTCGTCCTTGGCCAATAGGAATCTCCAAGCGCAACAGCAAATCGTCTCACATCATCATCATAGCACGGCGGCAAGCAACTCCAATATTGTGAACATGTGCAATAACAGTAATAGCAGTAGCAATAATAATAATAATAACAATAATAATAATAATAATAATAGCAGCAATGTCGGCAACACTGCAAATGGTGGTAATGGCGGCGGCGGTATGATAAGTACAACACCGCAACGCAGTACGCTAACCATACGCCAGCAAATGCAGCAGAGATTCTCGCGTAAGCAACGTTTAAAGGAATATATCCGACGTGAAATCGCAAAATTTTTCGGTGTTGATGTGCAGAGCGAGGACGAGGAACGTATCAAATGGTCGGAACGTCAGAAACGTCTCGCTATGCGACGTTTCGGCCCATTAAAATCGGATAATGAATTCGGTTTGAGTAGCGGCCGCGGTAATCAACAGCAGCAGCCGGCTGGCGATCGACCAGATATTCTGCCGGCGCAGACAACCGATGAGCCACAGATAAGTCGATACGAGACGAATGGTCATATACGGGTGCCGATCGAGAGGAAGGCGTCGGTACCGACGATGATTCTATCCGGTGTGTCATATATTATACAAACGTTAAACAAGCGCCAGCAGCGACAGCACAAGCAATGGTCGCGCAGCTTTGCGCCGGCCCATGTGACCGCAATTAACGGTGAGAATCCGGGCGATATGTGCGAAGGGCTAACGGCATTACAGGAGGATGAGGTTTTCTTTGATACACCGAGCAATGATCTCGGTGGCTCTGGCAATACCAACACTAGCGGCAATAATGTCGGTGCTGGCAACAACACTAACGGTAACGGGCATCATGGCAACAATGCGAGATCATCGAATGCTAACATCATCGAGCATTCACGGCAAATCTATATGGGGGAACGTGTACACGGCTGGAGGACTTCCGCTAATATTGACCACCATCACCAGCAGCATCACCAGCAGCAACAACAGCAGCAGCAGCAACAACAGGCTGGCAATGAAATGATGGGTGGCAATGGTGTTGGCGCTGCTGGCGTCGTCGTCGCTGGCGAACAAGCCATCATCGGTAATGGCGGCGTTGGTATGGTATCCGGTGGCATAATGGGCGCCATTGGCGTACAACGGATCGGCTATCGTGGAACTAGAATTTCATCCCAGCTGCTCGATGGCGTCCTTGACAATTCCCGACGGCCACTCGCCCACAAAGTGAAACTATTTCGGGCACACGAACTGGACGATCGTAACGATCATCGGCCATTTTTCACATATTGGATCAATACGGTACAGATTCTAGTACTGACATTGTCATTGATCTGCTATGGTATCGGACCGATTGGTATCGGCGTTGAACAGAAATCGGGTCAGGTGCTGGTCACCAGCCTTAGCCTACAAACCGTACAGCATCAGGAGCAACGCAACGTATGGATCGGGCCGAGGGGCAATGATCTTGTCCATTTGGGCGCTAAATTCGCCGCATGTATGCGACGTGATATAAAAATCATGGACGTTATATCGAAAACGAGACGGCAAGAACGTGAGACCGCATGCTGCATACGAAATGATGATTCCGGATGTGTTCAAAGTTCCCAGGCGGATTGCTCAGTACGTGGTCTGTGGCCAACGGTAAGTTATCGAATTAAGGTCAATCTCCATACAGCCGACTTACGTATCTGACGGGATGAAAATGCCATAAATCAGATGAACAAGTCCATCTGTTGTTCAGGGGAATCATTTGTAGTAGGAAAATCGGTTGGGGAAATTAAAACTCTTTAGAACTGTAGAAGACGACAAAATTTGTAGGATTATATTGTTTTCTCCCTTTCTGTTCGAGCTGTCTTTGCATGAGTGCATCCCATTCTGTTATCAGATGAAAAAATCGCCTGTATGGAGATCGCGCTTTATTTTACCTTTCATTTATGTGCAAGAATTTATACTCAATAACTTTGCGATGGTGGTTTTTGTTTTGTTTTTATGTTTATTTTTGTTTTTGTTTTCCGTTGTTTTTTCTCCAGAAGTCAATATCGACATGGAAGAAATGGTCACCGGGTGAATCTGGGCCTGGCGGACGGATATCCGGTTCTGTTTGCGGCCTCGATCCGAAATATTGTGATGCGCCAGCATCGATAGCGCCATACGAATGGCCGGATGATATAACAAAATGGCCGATATGCCGTAAGACCAATTCGTTTTCGCAGCGATTCCGTTTTAAAGATCAGACCGCCGAGCATATGGTATGCGAGGTAATCGGCCATCCCTGTTGTACCGGCGTTTTTGGTGAATGTCGTATAACCACTAGAGAATATTGTGATTTTGTTAACGGATATTTTCATGAGGAAGCATCACTATGCTCGCAGGTAAGCAATTTTGTTACATCAGAATAACAGTTATTAAAAAAAAGCACTTATCTGTTTTGATTATTTAAGCAAAACAAAATTTAAATAAATAAAAAAAACGAATTTTTCATTTAAGGTTTCATGTTTGAACAACGTTTGCGGCATGTTTCCATTTTTATCGACAGAAGTACCGGATCAATTCTATCGTCTGTTCACGTCGCTTTGTTTGCATGCTGGCATTTTACATTTAGCTATCACAATTGCCTTTCAACATATTTTCTTAGCCGATTTAGAACGTTTAATTGGACCAATAAGGACTGCGATCGTTTATATTGGATCCGGATTAGCCGGGAATTTAACGAGCGCCATTTTGGTACCTTATAAGCCAGAGGTATAAGCATCCAATGATGCGCTGTTGTTTGGAAATTAATTTGTTGTTTTTTTTCGTTTTATTAAATTAAGGTTGGTCCATTGGCATCATTGGCCGGCGTTATATCATCACTGGTTGTCCTACTGTTATTGATGCATTGGAAGCATTTAAAGAAGCCGCATTTAGCACTAGTTAAATTAATTATAATTGCTGGTACACTATTCGGTATGGGAACACTGCCATGGCAGCAGAATTTCGCTGGTCTGATAGCTGGAATATTTTGTGGTATACTGCTAACTATAGCATTAGTACCGTTTGTTAGTATTACTAAATATGGCCGTAAAACAAAGGTAAGTCTATTTTTTACTTTCTTATACGTAAATCGCCTTTTTTGGGACTTAAGCCCCTCTCTCCCTCCTCACCCTAACATAAATGATAGTAAAACTTCATCCACCGTCTTTCCTTTCGCACTTAAACGACTGTCAAACTTTTATAAGGGTAAAGCCCAATTCAGACTAACGGTTGCGATGACGATTGAGCTTCCTCGACCCATGAGATCAAAGCTTTTATGTCCCCATCGTTGAAAGCTTTCATCTCATTCGTCGGGAAGCTCCAATCGTAATCGCGACTGTTAATCCGAATTGGGCTTAAGAACAAAAGTTCAAACCAACTTTGAATAACGGTACTTTTTTCTTCTATTACAGATTAATTTGATATGGACATGTATGATATTCCACCTGTTCATCTACACAATTATGTTTGTTATATTTTATGTATTCCCGAGCGAGTTTACATCGTTCAACTTTGGTGACGTGCTGAATGGCGGCATGGGCACAACGGGTCTCGGCAACACAGTGATAGGCGGTGGACCAGGCACAGGGATAGGTGGTGGACTAGGCCACCATCATCAGCAGCACCATCACCATTCCGATGATATAATTATGAGTGGTGGGGGATCGATGCAGGGCAATGGCGGTGGTGGTCCAAATGGTGGTAGTAATGGTATTATCGGTGGTACACCAGGTGGCAGTGGCGGTGCCACGGCGACTTTTAATGCGAATTATGTTGGCGGCGGTGGCAGTGGGCGGAATACAATCGTCAATGTTCAACAGCAACAGCAAATGCTGCAACAATCCCCGCATTATCATCGGGTTTTAGGTAGTAGTGGTAATTCAATAGTATCATGTGACAAGGGTGCGTGTACAACATCGACGATTGGCAATGATGGTGTTGGGGGAGGCGATGATTTAATTAGAGATACCGCCGCTAGTTCTGGCGTCGATCTGAATGGCGCTGGTATCGGTATTGCAATCGGCCGTAATAATTTAGTTAGTAGTAACGGTGTTGATAGCGGCGGCCGCATCGGTAATAATCCGTTAGCCGTCGACGGTAACGCTGACAGTACAAGCGGTCACGTGATCAATATTAATGGCGACACAAGGCACACGAGCGGCAGCAATGATATCGGTGGTGGGAATTCCGGTTCATCAGCCATGATTAGCCGTAATACCGTTATGGGTGTTAGCTCGAGCAATACCGGTTCCCTAACCGTTGCATCGTCATCATTATCATCAAGCCATAGGATCGATAATAATGGTTTAATTGGTGGAAATGTATTAAGTGTTAGTAATGCTATTAATCAACATATAATAACAGCATGACATCAATTTATTTGTATTACATTATCAATTATATTTATTACTGTAATTACATATTAAAAAAATCCAAAAAAAAACAGACAAAACCAAAAAAAAATGAAACTAAAATAAAAACTAAAAGACAAAACACAAAGTAAGGAAAAAAAATCATAAGAAAAAAAAGAACAAAAAAAAAACAAAAATAAAACGAAAAAATACAGAAAAATTTATATGGCTTTCAATGTTTTTATTTGAATTTCTGTTTTGTGTTTTTTTTCCCTCCATTCGGAACCAATTCTTATTTCGCTAGCACCACCATATCCAGAAGAGAAACTGTACATTCATGGCATTTTCCTTATTTCATGCAATTTCACATGCTCTAGGATTGACGCATTTGTGAGGTTTTGCAATTCAGCAGCAGAGATAAGTTTTCCCCAAAATTTGGTCACATTGAAGCATTTGTAAGGGTTTTGCGGGTACCGTTTATGAGATTTTGTTCGGAATGAAGAACCTGTAAAGTTTTCCTAGGTAGCAAACCCCTAAAATAACGGCAAACAAGAGAATTGTAGAAAGTTTTACTGTCGTAAACTTCTGTCAAACGAAAAACTACTGAAAAACGCGTAGTTTCAAAGGAAAAATTTGGTTACTTCCAGTTAATGGATTTGCACAAAAACACGAAGTATTTTTTCCAATTTTGAGACGCGAGTTCTAATCAGGAAAATACTTCCGAGACTTTTTCTAGGCGAGAACTATTTTTTTTGAATTTTTAGACGCGAGATATAAGCAGGAAAAATATTTTCGAGGCCTTTTCTAGGCGAGAAATATTTTTTTCCAATTTTTAGACGCGAGTTCTAAGCAGGAAAAATATTTCCAGGACCTTTTCTGGCCCTAAAATATTTTTTTCGGATATTTGGACGCGAGTTCTAAGCAGGAAAAATATTTCCAGGACCTTTTCTGGCCCTGAAATATTTTTTTCGGATATTTAGACGCGAGTTCTAAGCAGGAAAAATATTTCCGAGGTCTTTTCTAGACGGGAAATATTTTCTTCGAGTTTTTAGAAGCAGGAAAAATATTTCCGGGGCAATATTTCCAAATATTTCCGACAGACAGAAAGACATGTTGTTAATATGACTGCAGTCCAATCGGTTTTCAGGCAAAATAATGGTTGAAATTTTTCATAAATACAATACTTTATTATACTTCGTATAAGTAAAAAATTGGAAGCGGATCGAATTTAGTCAAAATCTCACAAATGAAGTTGTCAGCGTTAGGCGAGACTTTTGTATTACGGGACGAATTTTGATCAAAGGGTTGCCAGAGATTGGTTACAGAGTTGCGAAGGTTTTTAAATTTGTGAGAACACAAAATCGTCATTTGGAATATACGGCAAAAACGTGTAAATCTGTTGGTTTTTGCCAGATTTGTTTTTTTAATTCAATGTAGAGAAGTACAAACGTTTTTTATTTAGTCACACCCCCTCCCCTTTCCATTTTTACGCTCAATTGTATAAAGGCTGCTTGTTTTCGGGTCTGTTTGTCCCCTTTTCGTGTGTTACTCTGCTGACAGGATTAAGAGCCAACTAGAAGCTTACATGTAAAACTGTAGGTGCGAAGCAGGGAAGAAAATTGTTATGAAACCTCAATTGTGGAGATCCAGTCCCAATTTGGGATGTATAGATAGAAGCTTACCAGAAAAACGACAGAAATTTCCATAAATACATTTTTTTCAAAATGTTTCATTCGTAAAAAACCTGAAAGAAAAGAAAACCAAAAACAATGCGCAATTAAAACAAGTTCAGCTTAATTTTTCGGTTGTTTTTTTTATTTGTTTCTGCATATTGTTTAACATTTTGTTAATTAAAAGATGAAAAAAAATTTAACAGACTTGTTCTTCCTTCCGATTATAATAAATATGCAGAACACAGAATCATTCTGGAATTCATTGAATTTACTGGTGTAAGATTTAATTTTGTTGTTTTTTTTTTTGTTTCCCAGGTGAATGTCTTTAAAAAGTTGATACGATTTCAAATGATGTTATGTAATCCGACAAATAATAGTTGTTGACTTATAATTTTTATATTAAAGACGATCGATCGTTTTGAATGTTTAGGCAGCTTCCTTAGCTAGACGATCGGCCTTCTCGACAACTTCTTCAATTGGCCCAACCATATAGAAGGCGACTTCTGGCAAATGATCGTATTCACCAATCAAAATTTTCGAGAAGCCCTTAATTGTCTCTTCGAGTGGCACCAATTTACCAGCATGGCCGGTGAAAACTTCAGCGACTTGGAATGGCTGTGACAAGAAACGCTGAATCTTACGTGCACGGGCAACAGTTATTTTATCTTCTTCTGATAATTCATCCATACCCAAGATAGCGATAATATCTTGAAGGGATTTATAATCCTGTAGGATCTTTTGTACGCCACGAGCGATATTATAATGTTCGGCACCAATGATATTTGGATCCATGATACGGGATGTTGAATCGAGTGGATCGACAGCTGGATAGATACCCAATTCGGCAATAGCACGTGACAATACAGTGGTAGCGTCCAAATGAGCGAATGTTGTTGCTGGCGCTGGATCAGTTAAATCATCAGCTGGTACATAGATAGCCTGGACAGATGTAATTGAACCCTTCTTGGTTGTTGTAATACGTTCCTGCATAGAACCCATATCAGTTGCCAATGTTGGTTGATAACCGACAGCTGATGGGATACGACCCAATAGAGCGGATACTTCGGAACCAGCCTGTGTAAAACGGAAAATATTATCAATGAATAGTAGTACATCTTGTCCCTCTTGATCACGGAAATATTCAGCAACAGTTAAACCGGTCAATGCAACACGAGCACGGGCGCCTGGTGGTTCATTCATTTGTCCATAGACAAGCGCTACTTTGGATGTCTTATCCTTGAGTGAAATGACACCGGACTCAATCATTTCATTGTATAAATCGTTACCCTCGCGGGTACGTTCACCGACACCAGCGAATACGGAATAGCCACCATGGGCTTTGGCAACATTATTAATCAACTCCATAATCAATACTGTTTTACCGACACCGGCGCCACCAAACAATCCAATTTTACCACCTTTAGCATATGGTGCCAATAAATCGACAACCTTAATGCCAGTAACAAGAATCTCCTGTTCGACACTCATCTCGACGAACGCTGGTGCCTCAGCGTGAATTGGTGCGGTTTTAGTTGTTTCAATTGGACCACGCTCATCAATTGGTTCACCTGAAAACAAATATTATAATCCCCCTATTGCCCAATTCATTTATGATATTGCCATTTACCAATAACATTGATAATACGTCCTAATGTCTCGGCACCGACTGGAATACGGATTGGATATCCAGTATCGTTGACTTTGTTGCCACGTACAAGACCCTCGGTACCGTCCATGGCAATTGTACGGACAGTACTCTCACCCAAATGTTGGGCAACCTCGAGCACTAGGCGTGGTGAACGATTATCGACCTCGAGAGCATTTAAAATTGGTGGCAAATTCTCATCGAATTGCACATCAACAACAGCACCAATGACAGCTACAACCTAGTCGTGAATGTAAAAAGCAGCAAAAAAAAAGAAGTGAAAAACCTGTACTCTGGCAAAATGGACGTCGCGATCATAAAGAGCTAACGAGATAAACAGAATGTAGACGTTAACGGTGGACGGTCGCATCATCGTTTTTTTTTTAGCAATTGAATTTGCCGCTTAGTTTGAACTCAGCTTAAAAAGTGCCGCGACAGCAAATCTTTAATTACAAAAACCACATAGAACAGCGCTACGATCTAGTATCAATAACCGACAACCAGGGACTCCAGCCTATCCTGACATTTGACAGGATATGATGGTGACCACTGACGCCTGCTGTTGTTCCGCGCCGTTAACACTTCAATTCTGTTTAGCTCTTACAGTCGAAAAATTGTTATAACATTTTGAAACGCAACGCCCATTTTATAACCCCTTAAGCCCAAATCAGAATAACGATTGCGATTACGGTCACAAAGGATTCATTTTCCTATCGTTGAAAGCTTTGATCTCATTGGTCACGAAGCTTTAATCGTAATCGCAATTGATAGTCTGAATTGGGCTTTACAATAGTCTATTTGTCGTCCTCTATTGTTGTTGTCCTATTTGTATCACAGGCACGACAAATTGACATATCGTAATCGAGTTTTATTGTAATTTACCCTGCCAGCGGCAACTGCAGATGCCTTAGCGGCTGTTTTGGCGGCATATCCCCGTTCTAAAATGTAAATAAATTAATTTAATCGCTAAAATTTGATCGAATCAAAAGCGATGGATGATCAGGTGATGGAAATGTGGGAGAAAATGTGGTTTTGTGTCCCGCCCCCATAGTTCAAGGGTGATTTTTTTACCGATATCTAAAATGCTCGCATTTTTGAAAGGAAAAAAGTACTTTTTTTTTAACTATCAACCACCATACAGGATATTGTAGGGGAGACACCAAGGCGTGAACTAAGAAAAAAGTTTTTTTTAAGGACCCACAGGAGAGGCAGGGGGGGGGGGGGGGGGAGGGGCTCACGCCTTCAACAATCGGCTGATATTTTAATTGACTTCTAATTCTAATTGGTTTAAAGATTTAGCTGCCCTCTAATCCCCTCATCGAACATTTTCGAAACCACTGAAGGATTTTCGATCTAGTTTTTGCCATTCGATAGATAGTGGCTTCAACAATTTTTTTTGCAAATTTAAATGCGCCTACACCGTCCCGTCTGTAAGCTCCCATCCTTAATATTTTTTATATTATAAGTCGAGTATTTTTCAGCCATCAATTTATGGAATGTGGCGTTAATTAAACAACAAATTTTTAAGGTGGGCAGAGAGAAAGAGGTATAAGAAAAATATTTATTTATTTGTTCTTTCCAAATTTTTAGTGGAAACTTCAGTTGTCCAGTCAACAAACTGTGACTTCTGTCCTAACAAATTTCAACTATTTTACAGCATAAAATTATGGAAAACCAAGAATCCGAGTTAAACTTCAAATGCAGGAGATTGTTAACCAGAAATTCAATGAAAACCTGGACATTTTCCATCGAGCATAAATTGATTTTTCATAACATGTTGAATCGTAGAAAATTACATAACACTGAAAATTTTTTATATTCCCATCAAAGATCAGAGTTGCTGTTTTGCGTGATTTGTATTGGATTTTTAGCAATTTTACATTTGATTTCATAGGTAGGCTTCCGCCACCAATCTGTAATTCGAGTGCATTGGGTTATTTTACTTTTATTTTTGTCCGGCTCCAACGAAAATGGCGTGTCACATTTTTTTTTCGTGTGTCTGCTGTCATAACCTGTAAAAAATTAGGAGACTTTCGGAATTCTTACCGAAAAATCTATTTAAACTCCAAAATCATTGGATTTCTATACCGAAAAACAAAAGACGGAGGCAATTTGTCACAAAAATAAAACAACGGCCGCACAATTTTTGCACAATAGAATGGGGGAGGGTGGGATGTGATTATGTAACCCGGTTGGAACGAATTTCTGTGGCAGCGATATATTTTTTTTATGAAATAGCGGTAAATGATACCGAATGAATGGATAGGAAAACTGATTGGAAAAACCTTTAAATACTCACTGAATTGATTCAGGAACGAAAGAATCTTCGTCGAATCACCTCGAACGGCGGCGGCGGCGGTGAACATTTTACCGTGGATTTCTTGTGGAAAATTTCTCTGGTTCTTCTAAAACTTCAACGTGGCCGTTGTGGAAACTAATTGAGAAATTAAATGACCTTTAATTTGGTTTGATTGATTTTTGATATTTTTATGTAATAAGCACGGTTATATGGAATTATATCTTTTTTCTTGTCTACCGAATCGCCCGACCTATTCACCTGGTATCGTTCCTTTCGCAACTGGCCTGGGAATATCACGGAAACTGGTGTGCGATGTCAAAAAATGGCTGCTGTGTGGAAAGCCCAAAGAATTACTACAGAGTGAGTCAGATGGTTGAAAAATTGTGCGACAAAAACCAAAATGGGTCGATCTAGAGTAGAGAGCCTATAACCTAGAGAGTGGCCATGGGGACATCTAAAAATGGCCGCCGAGCTGAAAAATGAGCGCGAAAAACTTTAAAAATTTGATTCATTGTTATAAATAATTGCCAAAATAACTGAAGGTGGTTAATATATGTAAAAATAGCATGTTTGAGGTATCAAAAAAAACTTGGAAACTCATAGTTGTTTTAATAAATTGAAAAATGGTTTACAGACTGTTCTAATCTGGAGAAAAAGCTGTTCTAACTGACCTAATAGACTGTTCTAATTCGAGTTAATAGACTATTAAGGTAGCATGGCCACTCTCTAGGTTAAAGGCTCTCTAATCTAGAGTAACTGTGTGTAAAGAAGTGGACGAAATGTCAAACATTTTAACTTTAAAGCCTAGTAAAATGAAATTTTCCATACAAATTTAACACCAAGCTGAAAATTTTGCTCAGAAATTTTACCAAGCGGTACGCAGTTCGCTGGTAAAATGATGTGAAAAACTCATGTTGCAATGTTGCCTACACTAGATGGCGTTGTATTAGTCTCCACTTGATTTTACCAGCATTTTAACTGTTCGGTACATTAAATTCGAGGTAAAAATTTGACAGATAAAAATAATAGAGGTTCTTCGTTCCTTTAAATAGGGATTAACCCAAATCGACGGCGGTCTTCTGCTGTCCAGTTCAAGCATTTGGACTACGAGTGATGATGCAGAAACAATTATGTCGTCTAGCAGATTGTCATCCATATTATTAACTTTTAAAATTCAGAATACACAAAAATCAGAAACTTCTTGCTCGGCTGTCAATGTTTTTTCTCCACAAATCTTAGCTGTCAATTTGATTTCTCCACAAACAGTTTTTACTTCGGTTTTAATGAGCCAATTTGGAGACCGCGTAAAAATTTCATTTTACTCGAACTGCGTACTAGGCTATAAATTATCGAATGTTGGCAAATTTGCGGCGCGCCTCTTAAAGGCTCTCTAGCTCTGACCGAATAAAAGAACTATAACTTCAAATTTCCAATTTAAAAAGAAATCCCTCTGTCTCTCGCTCTGAAACCGTCCTTCGTTCCGCGAAAATAGACCCACTGAACTACACAAAATATATCTTTCCCCAGTCCACGTGACAAATCGTGTGTATGTCAGCGGCTAACACATTTTCTTAGTCAAAAGAAAATTTGTTTCGTTGGGAATTGCATCAGCGAAACCGACAGCGGATTTTCTTAAAGAATTTCCATTTGATTTGTCATTAAAGCCATTGCGAATGCTGCATTTTACTTACGAAAATAATAATATTTGAGTTCACGTGGAGGCATTTAAATGAAAATGTCGTTCGGTGGCATAAAACGTGAGGACATTAGCCGTATTCCGGAAACAATTAATTTCCCAGAGGAAGAGGAACGTATCCTGAATTTCTGGCGTGACGAGAAGATCTTTGAGAATTGTTTGAAACAATCGAAGGGAAAACCGAGGTGAGTTTTGTGGTGGTGGGTTTCTAAGGCGGGTAGCGGTTCGAAAAATACGTCATGGTTGTGCGAGGGTAAGAGAGGAGGTCCATAAAATATATAGTGTTGGGGGGGGGGGGTAGTTGAAAATTGGATAAACTCAGTAAGATGTGAAGTGTGGTCTCTAAATCAATTAAATTTCAAACACTTAAATTGAAATTTTTAACATTTTTCTCCTTAGGTACACATTTTACGATGGTCCTCCGTTTGCGACAGGACTCCCCCACTATGGACACATTCTCGCCGGCACAATTAAGGACGTAATCACACGTTATGCCCACCAGCAAGGCTACCATGTCGAACGTCGTTTCGGTTGGGATTGCCATGGACTTCCGGTCGAATATGAGATCGATAAGACGTTGAATATCCGAGGGCCGGAGGATGTTGCCAAAATGGGGATCGCTGCATACAATAACGAATGCCGTAAGATCGTAATGCGCTACGCTAGGGAATGGGAGGAGATTGTCGGACGAATGGGCCGTTGGATTGATTTTCGCAATGACTATAAAACTCTATATCCGTGGTATATGGAGACCATTTGGTGGGTATTTAAGCAGCTATTCGAGAAGGGACTAGTCTATCAGGGTGTCAAAGTGATGCCATATTCGACGTCCTGCACGACCGCCCTATCCAATTTCGAATCCGGCCAGAATTACAAGGAAGTCGTCGATCCCGCCGTCACTGTCGCTCTCACGATTTTACCATCTTCGCGGCATTCGGACGCACAGCTGCTAATTTGGACAACAACACCATGGACACTGCCGTCGAATTTGTCCGTCTGTGTGAATCCTACAATGGCGTACGTCAAAATCAAAGAATATGCCACGGGAAAATTATACATTCTAGCCGAAAGTCGTTTGCCGTACGTGTTTAAACTGTCCGATGACTATGATATCGTTGGACGTTTCGATGGTAAATCCCTGGCGAATATCAAATACGTACCAATATTCCCGTATTTCAAGGACTATGGCGAACGGATGAATGGATTCCGTGTACTAAACGACAATTACGTAACGGACGATTCCGGTACCGGTATTGTCCACCAGGCGCCATTTTTTGGCGAGGATGATTTCCGTGTTTGTTTGACAGCCGGAATTATAGCAAAAGATGGTGAGATCATTTGTCCGGTCGATGATACTGGGCGATTTACTGAACATGTAACCGACTTTGTTGGACAGTATGTGAAAGATGCTGATAAAAATATCATTGCAACATTAAAACGTAACGGAGCGTTGTTTCAATTGAGTCAAATTAAGCATAATTATCCATTTTGTTGGCGTTCGGATACACCGTTATTGTACAAGGCCGTACCATCATGGTTTATACGTGTCGAGCATATGTCAAAGAATTTGTTGGCCTGCAGTTCGCAAACATATTGGGTGCCGGATTTCGTTAAGGAGAAACGTTTTGGCAATTGGCTAAAGGAGGCTAGAGATTGGGCGGTGAGTTTTTATTTCGTTTTTTGTTATCATGAAAAATTCCAATCCTGTTGGAGGGGATAAAATTTCCTACAGAACTTGATGTCTCTGTTATTTAAAAAAAAACATCAGTATTTTGGGTCCAAATTCTAGTTAAAGATTTTAAAATTCGCGACATTATTGGCTTTTACAGCAAATCGATGGTTGCCTTCCTATCTCTTGTCTAGTCTGTCCGTCAGATATTGTGGAAAGGTTTGCCGGAGCGAGGGACCTAAAGACTTAAAAAAAATTGTTTTCTTCCTCAAAATTCTAACGTACACGAAATTTCCATTTCAGATTAGCCGCAATCGATATTGGGGCACCCCAATACCAATCTGGATATCACCCGATGGCGAAGAGATCATCTGCATTGGCAGCATACAGGAATTGGAGAAATTGTCCGGCCAGAAGATCACCGATCTTCATCGTGAATCGATTGACTTTATCGAAATTCCATCAGTGAGACCGGGCCGACCACCATTAAAACGTATTAAGGAGGTATTCGATTGTTGGTTTGAATCCGGTTCGATGCCATTCGCCCAACAGCACTACCCATTTGAAAATGAAAAGGATTTTACCAGCTGTTTCCCAGCGGATTTCATTGCCGAGGGTATCGATCAGACGCGTGGTTGGTTCTATACACTGCTTGTCATCTCGACGGCATTGTTTAATAAGCCGCCATTTAAAAATTTAATCGCCAATGGGCTGGTATTGGCCGCCGATGGACAGAAGATGTCAAAACGTAAGAAAAACTATCCGGATCCAATGGAAGTGGTCAATAAATATGGTGCCGATGCGTTGCGTTTGTATTTGATTAATTCACCGGTGGTACGGGCAGAGAATCTACGATTTAAGGAAGAGGGAGTACGTGATATTATCAAAGATGTATTTTTACCATGGTATAATGCCTATCGATTTCTAATACAAAATATTACACGATTGGAAACGGTTGAGAATTTCCAATATAATTACGATCGTGATCGACACACAGAGAGTATTCAAACGGCAACCGTTATGGATGTATGGATATTGTCTTTTAAGGAATCACTATTAGAGTTCGTTTCAACCGAAATGAAAGCATATCGATTGTATACCGTTGTACCGAAACTGACCAAATTCATCGATCAATTGACGAATTGGTATGTCCGTTTAAATCGACGTCGCATTAAAGGTGAAATGGGAAATATCGAATGTATTCAATCGATTGATACACTCTACGATGTACTTTTGTCAATGGTTAAAATGATGGCGCCATTTACACCGTTTTTATCCGAATATATCTATCAGCATTTGAATCTATTAACGATAAATGACATGAAAAATTCCTCGGTGCATTATCAAATGATGCCAATCGCTAATCGTAGATTCATCCGTAAGGACGTCGAGATTGCCGTCTCGAGAATGCAAAACGTCATCGAATTAGGTCGAATTATTCGAGATCGCCGTACGCTACCGGTTAAATATCCGGTACAGGAAATCATCGTCATTCACAAGGATCAAACGTATTTGAATGATATAACACGACTAAAAGATTTTATTCTCGGTGAATTAAATGTCCGGAAGCTAACAATTACAGCGGACAAGGAGAAATATGGTATTTCGTTGCGTGCCGAACCGGATCACAAGCTGCTAGGACAGCGTCTTAAGGGTGACTTTAAGGCTGTAATGGCCGCCATTAAAAATCTAACGGATATTGAAATTCAATCGTCATTGGAGAAGAAACAATTCAAAATTATGGGACATGATATCGACTTAACGGAAGTACGTATCATTTATTGTTTTTCTAAGAAATTGGGAGCGGATTTCGAAGCGCACAGCGATAATGATGTTCTAGTGCTAGTCGATGCAACACCAAATGATGAACTCATCGAGGAGGGCATCAGAAGGGAAATTATCAATCGTATACAGAAATTGAAAAAGAAAGCCCAATTAATACCAACCGATCCGGTATTGATCTACTATACCGTTAATCAAGCCAATCATATTGTACGTAAAGTAGCCAGTACGCACAAGGATTTAATAGAGTCAGCGGTAAAATCATCATTCAATGAATTCAATCAGACAATCCGAAAACCAATCATAATTGATGAATCATTCGATTTGAAGGGTGTCGAATTGAAAATCATTATTTGCTCAACGGATGACAATTACGTTGGACAGTTGGCAACACCAAATATAGTACCAGTGGTGTCATGGCTGAATGTCATACTAGATGACAGCATTGTGCCACGCTATGGTAATGGGCAACGGCGAGCGACTATCGTTTTACAAAAACCTAGCGGTAAATTATTAACATTCGCCGAACTATGCAATGAAATTGAACTAATATTTGGATTGTATCAAACGAAATATATTGTTGTGGGATTACAAACACTGGCAGCAATTAATAATGTTACCGAACAGCTAAAATGTAAAACAGTTATTGTTACTAAATCACGAGATTCAATGAAATCGCCAGCCATCGATAATAGCGAATATGAGCGGCCATTTAAGAAATTTAAAAATTTTGAATTAAATCAAACGTCATTTACGGTATTCGAAAATAATCCCAATTGTCATTTGGACATAATTGTGAAGAAAATACAAAATTCTTGTAATAATTGAAAGAAATACTGTTAACTTTTTTTATATGTTTGAATAAAGCACATTTTTTTCTTTGTTTCTTATTAATATTGATTTGTTTTTATTTATTTATAATATACGTAGTATAATAAAGAATTGCATTCATGAAATATTCTGTCCTCTTAATGTTGCTTGAAAAACATTTCCCGAGTCAGTCTGTCCGTTTATGTGTCTATCCGTCTCTCAGTCTGTCTATATGTGACTGTACGTGTCTGTCAGTCTGTGTATAAGATTTCTCAAAATCTACTGGATCGATTCCGAAGTATGTACGCAATTTCAGCAAAGTTCATTGACTTTTGGGGATACGATTTTAAAAGGTACGGTCATGCCTGAAGTTAAAATCTCATGTAATATTCAAATTTACTATACTAGCTTGATCATGAATGTTGTAAATACTTTGATTTAGTGAGTATTAACTCATCTAGTCATAAATTTTACTTTATTCAAAAATAATTAGTGATTTATCACAAAAAATAAGCAACAAATAGCAAATTCTGTAAAAAGGCATCGGAAGTAAATTATTCCCCCTTCCTCCCTTTCCTCCCCTTCATCCTCTTCCTCACCGTCCTACAATTCGCTCGTCTCCTGCTCCTTCTGCTGATATACCGTCTAACCCTCTAAGGATTCGATTTAAAAGGAAAAAGGGGCCTAATTCGGTGCCTTTTTTGTGAAAATTGAATTTTTCGTGACAGACTTCGCCCCCCTGCACCGCCCAAAATATCGGTGATATCGAAAAACGGACAACGGATTCTTAATCAGAGGCCCGAAAAACACCTCTATGCCAAATTTCAGCAAAATCGGACACGTGTAAAAAAATTGAAAAAATCGCAAGGGGGACCCCTTCACTTTTTTTAAGGACGAAAAATTCAAGTCCTCCGATCGGGCTGAAATTCAGAACTTAGAGGTTATCGGGGACGGAGAGTCGATATCCGGTGTCCTTTTTGAGGAGGGGGGTACGGTTTGGGCGGTACAAGGACGAGGTCCTTGAAAAATCCTTTTTTCTCCAAAAAGGACATCGGATATCGATTCCTCGTCCCCAAAAACTATAAGATTCCAAATTTCATGAAAATCCTTTTAGCCGTTTCCGAGAAAAAAGGATTCAATTTTCAAGGATTTGACATTTGAATAATCATTTGTCCCACTCGTAATTTTTGGCCTATCGACTTACTGTAAACGGTTTTTGATAGATAAAAGGATCCTAAAGAATGTGTGATTTTTGGTTTTCCTGAAACCGAAGTACTTTTTTTTTAAAAACATTTTTTTCTCAAGACTTGAAATTTTCTTGAGATTTTTTGCAAAAAATTTCATAAATTTTCAAAATGAAATTTTGAAAACAAAATTACTACAAAATGTTGGGAAATGGCCACAAAATACAAAATTCCAAATAATGTTGCCATTTCTACCAGCATAAATACATAAAATCATTTATTCAATTCTGGTTTTTCGATTCATTTGGAAATGAAATCGGTAAAGAAAAGAGACCGAAAGTAAATCATTTCTTCAACCTCCCCCGTCCCTTGGACCGTCTTTTGCTCCTTCAGCAAAAATCCTGTAAGGATTCCATTTAAAATGTAAATGGGAGCCTAATCCGGCATTCGTTTTGTGAAAATTCCAAGTGCATTTAGAATATGATTTTACATAACCGGTCCATACATCAAAACCACTCCTTCCTCCCTTTGCCGGCCACACAAATGGATTTTTTTTATATAAAAATTTTGTCTGTCCTCGAATCGAAGAGTATTTCACGATTGGCCCCTGGCAATTGTAGCTTTTCCGAAGAATTTGGATTTTTCCCTTCACACTTGTAAAAATCTCGATTTGAAAAAATCTTGATTTTGCTTCCGGTAGGCACAAATTTCCTGCTACCTGAAATTTCCAAGCATTTCAGTGAAGAAATAGTGACAAAAATAATTAATTCTATTACAATTAAAATTATTTTGATTTTCGTCATGGTGATGTTTAGAAAATAGCTGCCCATATGGACCGATGGTTATTTGGGGCTCTTACAATGCAAAAATCTGCTTTAAAAGCATAATGACACGATGAAAAAAAAATTATTAAAAAAAAATCCCTCTGTTACTGATTTTCTTCTTGGCCTTAAATAAATAATAATGACGGTTAATCACACAAAGAGGGTCAGACCGAAAATTACTTGATTGAAAATGTATGAAATTCGAACAAAGTTAAAATTAACGAGGGGCGATTTATGTTTTGTCCCAAAATGTTTCGATATTTTATTTTTCTATGAATAAAAAGGACAGAGTGATAGATTGACAGATAATCTGATACGAAAAATTCTTACCTTATGCAAAAAATAGTTATTGGAAAACATTTCAATTGAACCACGGATTAATATCGTGGACTTAACCTGAATTAATTGTATTTGCTTACTCATTAACCTTTGTTTAGATGGGATCGATTAAAATCTTACTTTAAGTTATAAAAGCAAAAAAGAAAACCGCAACATAATGAAATCAAAGTGAGTGGCATATTAAATGCGGATAGAAACAAATGGAAAAATGAAATATTGTTGGCAATGAGATAAAATCTTCTTAAGATGTTGAATTTAAATAAAAAAAAAACAATTTTGCTGAGTTTTCTTCGCATTTGAGATCCTGTGCTTGATTTTCAACGTTTTTCGCGCTCGATTTTCTGCTTGGCGGCCATTTTTCTAAGCCCGATTGACCATTGTCTGGTTTATAGACTCATTAATTAAAAATAACTTAATGAATTCAATTCGCTGCTTTAAATAAATTTTAAAATTCATAGGATTACGAACTATGAGTGGACTTGCAACACCTGCAAGGTTTGGTCGATGACGTAGTAGCAAGGATAGGTGGCGCCTTGGTTGATCATAGAAGTTTTGCAGCCCGAAACACTTTCCTGGCGAAAATTTGGCAGCCATTTTGTTGGTGATTTTGACAAAGGATTTTCCGTATCTTAAAAAAATATCGTCAGGGGCGAGGGCGTATAACGGCTGGAACAGGCATGTTTGGTTCTGGATCCTATTCTAGGTGGAAATCCGTCAACCGGAAGTAACCAAAATGGCGGTCTTTTAAATATCGCAATTTCGTTTTTTGTTATTAACTCCGAAACTACGCGTTTTTCAGTAGTCTTATTTATAACGAAAGTTGAAGAGAAGAATATTTGCTACATCTTTGCATTTAATTACAACTTCATAGCTCAATCCGTTATTGAGATATACCGTTATTTAAAAAAAAATTAGTTTTTTGCAATTATCTCGAAAAATAATGGGTTTTTGGTGGTTTAATGTATGAAATGAATTGAAGAGAATAATGTTTGCCATAATTTTGTTTTTTCACCGTTATCTTATATCTTTTACCGTTACTGAGATATTTCAGATTTTGTATAATAAAAATAAACGAATATTTTATTCGTCAGGTAAATTGTGCAGAAACGTAGATTTTGTATAAGCATAAGTTTTTCTCAAAGATATTTCTTTAAGATTGAAAAGTTTCGATCGCGTGAATGTCGGGTGCAATTGCCTTAGTAAACCGGAAGTGCGAGCCATGCATTTTCTTCTACATATATACACATACAAATACACAAACTATAGCTCAAATTAAATTCAAATTTCTGTCAAATTTGAAATTAGCATAAAAATATCTAATAGTGAAAGAATAAACAGTTTCAATCCAATCCCATTAGCCTCGAAATTGAAGCAAAAGTCAGTAATTTTAGGTTAGAAAAAAACTAAAACCAAAATAATACGAAAAAATAAAATATCATTTCATTGTTGAATTGTTACTTTGGCAGGGTTTTCTGTATTATTTTTCCGTCAAGTCATTCCGTCAATTACACTCCAATTATTCAAATAAAACAAAACAGAATTTCCCTGAATATCTAATTTACTTGCGGCAATTAAACTCTCCGTTATTGTTTTATTTAAATGTTTCCCATTTCGAATTTGTTTGGTTGATATTTATTTGGACAGCAGGTTATTTACTGACCTGATATTTACTTTCGTTTGTTCCTCGTCATTTCAATTAAGTTTCCTTTTAGTTTCCTGGCGCAATTTACCTGAAAAAAAAACGTCAAATAGGAGGAGACGAATGGTCGAATATTTGTCGAAAAATATGAAAACATTTTTATTATCCTCTTTTATAGAGGGAAAGTATTGTTTTCATGACGGACACCCACTGGAGAACGGAGGGTAGATAGAAAAAAAATTTCTAATCAGGATGAAATCCGTTTCAAGCAAAAAAAAAATGTTGAGGAGGCCTGGGCTCTTCGAGAGCTGTAGCACCGAGGATGATGAAGTCAGACAAAAATCATATATCAATTTTTGGGAAAGTAACGGTAAATTATAACGGCTACCTTACATACAAAATTTCCAAACTGACAAAAGGTCCCGGACTGGCTGGGATAGTCCTGGATTTAGGCATCTACGCGGCAGGGACGCGACAACGCGTCTGAGCAACGCGCAATTATACATTTACTCATATAAATGCGTAGTTTTTACCTTCACCGCGTGGGTGTCGCGCGCACGAACGCGTAATTGTGGTTGAGGCTTTAAAAGCTAAAAATTCATGCCTTCAGCGCAGTTTGTTGAGGATTACAGCCTCCATTTAGTTTATCTTTAAAGAATATTCGCTTGCGGCGCATTATTTTTTTATAAAAGGGTTTTGATTATAAGATATAAATATTTTAAGATAAAACTCGGTCCTTTTTCGCGAATTCTCCTTCCCCCTAAAAGTGTGAGGTATTTTATGAACATCTCTCTATGCAATTCAATGCTCTTTCACCCTCCCCCACCCCTCACCTACGTTTTTTATCCGCCAGTCACCAATTTACCCTTAAATTTATTTCTTAAGTGTTTTGTTTCGGATTATCTCTAATTGCAGATATACCAACGATCTACAATCAACGATCGAATACCTGAATGAGACGCGAGATCCACCGTCGTGCCCTTCCATCCGTCCATTATTCGTTTAAACAAATTGTGGGTAATCTTTAATTTGCTGTCTGGTGGCTACTAATGTCTGTATTTCACTTTATTCAGTCGATCCGCTTTTTTTAAACGTTGCTTCTTATTTTTTTTTCCCGGCTATCCATTGAAAATCCATCAACTCTTGCCACTCATTCGGACGTTTTTTTCTCCGTTCTTTTGTTATTATTTTTTTTTTGTTGTTTTTGTATTAGAAGATAGCCAAATGGTGTTGCGATTGATGATGACTTACCATGGGATAAATTTAAACTGAAATTTGATTGACACGCCGCTATCATTACCACTTATCGTACATTATAAACAAGTGGATATTTGAATATTATGAGCGCCACACTTTGTTTTTATTAATTCCATTATTCAACAAAAGCAAAAGACGAAAAAGAAGAAGAAGAAAAAAAAAAACGATTAAACAAAGACTTATACCTGCCCATTAAACATACACAATGAGAAGAAAATATGCCAGCGGAATTGTGTTTTTGAGCAGATCCTGGGTTACCGACGGGTTTTTATTTAAATGTATTAGAGAAGTTTTGTCCATTGCTCCAAGTCCTTTGCAAAGTGATATCAAAACATAAGAAAAGCGACAATTGCCACGGGCCAATCGTCAAATACTCTATTTGAGGACAGACAAAATGTTTTTTTTTAAAACCATTTGCATAGGAGAGAGGGGAAAGGAATGGTCCGATTGGATTTTGATGTATGGAACGGTTATGTAAAATCATATTTTAAACAGATTTTACCTTAATAAATTTTTCAACACAACTCACTGTTTTCGGGAAAATAGGAAAAAAAGGCTATTTATGAGGTTGGGTGGTTGGGGGGTTGAGGGGGAGAAGAAATTGTCCGTTCAAGAGCTTAACCTAGCCATTTACGAGAATCGTAGGTATACAAATTTTCAAGTCTCTAACTAAATCCTTTCGAAAGTTATAAGGCCTTATCACAGAATCCGATACGAATGATTCGGATCGTAAACTCAATGTTGTTGTTAGTGTTTTATACCAACAACAACATTGAGTTTACGATCCGAACCATTCGTATCGGATTCTGTGATAGGGCCTATAGTGTTCACGGCAGGGTTGTCATTATTTTCCCCAGCCCAAAAACCGACTGTTTTTTTTTTTAAATACGCAAAAAAAAACTCCAAAAAATTGCACTAAAACACCATTAAAAAAAACCCAAGAAAAAACCCAGTGGGTAAACTAATCTAAAAGGGAAAAGGGAAAGCATTAATTTAACATCAGATTGCGATGCTTTTAATCGGCTGTCAATAATCACAGAGATTGGAACGAATGGAAGTAATAGAAACCATTAAAAACCGACATAATTTGTTCATATTTGTGGCTCTCTAAATAAGTGGCTCTGTGACCGCTATTTGTACTACCGAAAGGTGATCTTGGATCGATAAAACGGCTGCCCTTTATATTTCCATGTGTGTGTGTGTGTGTGTATGAAGGTATGAAAGAGAGTGCTTTAAATGCGACGAAATGGGCACACTTACGTTATGCTGACGATAGTAAATTTTTTGATTGTTTTAATCAAACTACACCAAATAAAGTGATTATAGAGATCCAATGATGGTGGGGCGTTTATTAAAAGAAGAAGAGGAAAAAAAAACATGAAATGATATGTGAGTCTGAGGAAATTACAGGTGTTGGTATACGATATTCAGGTATATATCTGGGTATTTTATGAAATTACTCTGCAATGGCGATGGCGGCCCGGTCAACAATAGCGTAGTCATCATCATCATCATAGTGCATATCATACTATAATAAAATAATAAAAATATAGATATATGCAGGTAACATATACGGATAGGTGTGTATTATTTGGCATTCGTCTTTTATAGCGAGTGAAAACAATTAAATTAGAAGCGTTTAAATACGGTGAGATGGCGTATTTTGCACCCCGAAAACATTCACGTACCCAGAAAAAAAAACACACACACACAATAAATAAAATAAAAAAAGAAAACATTTGAAAAAAGCCGCCTGCCATATCAGATGATTGTCTCGGCCTTACGTAGATCGACTCTGGTTGGGCTGTGGAAAAGTGTTTTCTGTGTGTAATCAAGATTAGGCCGACAAAGGGAGTAACGTTGCCAATTTGACAGGTGGGAGGTAACCCATATATAACGGGTGAATGGTAAAAACTTCGTCTTCTGTTATTCTATTATTCTGACAAAAGACTCCACCGATTGGCCTGAAACTTATTGATGAATCAATTAAAAACCATAAGATTTTATATTTCATTAAAAATTTTATTTGAAAATTAACCTTTATTTTGAAGTTTTCTAATTGAGGCGTTAAACGCTAGAGTGGACCAAGCCACATAATCGAGTTTTTGAAGCTTTTCCACTTTTGTACTATTATTGACTGTAAATTTTCGGAAAAAAAAATTTCTGTGGACTTTATTACTCAATGTTGAAATGTTCTTTTGTGCAAACACAAAAAAATTCACGATTTCGACATGTGGGTTGGTCCACTCTAGCTTTTAACGCCTCAATTAAACAACCGTTTACTTTTACTGTTGACATTCAACGATTAAAATATTAGTTTATATAAAAATATGATTTGTTTTTCTTACAAAATCTGAAATATCTCGATAACGGTAAAAGATATCGGATAACGGTAAAAGACAAAATTATGGAAAACATTATTCTCTTCAAATCATTTCATCCAGTAAACCAGCAAAAACCCATTATTTATCGAGATAATAGCAAAAAAAACGACTTTTTGAAATAACGGTATTTCTCGATAACAGTTGGAGATACGCAGTTCTATTAAAAGACAAAAATGTAGGAAATTTTATTGTCTCCAACTCTTGTATTCAGAAGACTACTGAAAAACACGTAGTTTCGGAGTAAATCGCAAAAAGAAACAAAATGCGATTTTTAAATAGCCGCCATTTTGGTTATTTCCGGTTAACCGATTTTCACCCAAAATTTGAGTATATTTGATCACATTCTCTGTAAAATTTCGCGGCTCTATTGGTTTTTGAGAAATCTTGTACGCAGACTGACAAACTGACAGACATTTTGACAGACAAACTGACAGACATTTTGACAGAGAAACTATGCTGCGTATAAGAAAGTAAAAATACAGGGTGGGGAAGGATGAAAGAATCTTGAAATATCTTCAAAAACGTTTTTAATGTCTACCAATTAAAAATAAAATACATAAGTTTCCCCCGAAATGCATAAAAATCATTCGGAAGGATTTCCTTATTTAAGAGGACTACAAATGAGGACTACTCCGATCTCAGTCTCGACGTATGTATGATTGAAGACTGCCGGAAAAGAGAGGATTTCAAAAATACAAGAAAGCCTGATAAATCGGATAACGGATGAATGGCTGGTGGTGTGTACACAAATGTATAGGGACTCCACAATGGATAATTGTTTCGGTTTAGAGTTTTTTTTTTCGATGTCCCATGGGTAATTTGTATCAATAAGCGTTCACCAAATGGGATTCTTATTTAACTGTTGACACCCTTATAGACCGATCCCTGTCTATTAATCGAGGGCTGCTATTATAATACCATCCCCTTTTACTTATAGATTTCAACTCAATAAACGTGGCCATCAAATGAATTCTTTAGACGAAGAAATTCGGTTTTATGTGGAAAAATACAAAAATATCTTAAGTCGATTTATTGGCGAAGTCAAAGAGATCTTATTTGCATTTCTTAGGGGGTGGCCATAAAATGGAAAATTCGTCACACTTTTAGGGGGTCTGCGGTAGTGTGACGGCGGCACTAAACTCCATACAAAATATAACAAAAGCTACAATTGCCAGGGGCCAATTGTCAAGTACTCTATATGAGGACAGACAAAATGTTTATTTAAAAAAATCCATTAGCATAGGAGAGGAGCAAAGTAGTGGTCCGATTGGATTTTTATGTATGGAACGGTTATGTAAAATCATATTCTAAATACATTTCATCTGTATACATTTTTCGATACGACTCACCGTTTTCGAGAAAACAGGAAAAAAGTATTCCATTTGTATGGGAGAGGGGGAAGCAGGGATCCGACTGGATTTCATTGTACAGATAAGTTATGTAGAATCCTATTCTAAACACATTTTACCTTTATAAATTTTTCAATATGACCCACCATTTTCGAGAAAATTACGAAAAACTGTGAGGTGATTCCATGATTAGACCCGCTAATTTTCATCACAATACCTACCTTAGATTACTGCATTGCGTATAATAAATTCAAATACAAAACACAACAACCCCCATTGAATTAACCCAAGTTGAAATAATAAGAAAAAATCAACGGGAAAATTATATTCTTCCAGTTTTGAATGCATTTTCCTTCTAGTATCCTTAGATCAATGATGATGTGAGCAAAAACCATCGAAAAAAAAAATTGTGTGTGTTTTCTTTGGGGGAAATTCCAACAATATGCTTATTGTAGACTATGAAAATATTTAAGCTCCGAATAATGCAAAAAGTATTCCCGATCATATCCCACTTGACGACCGTATAGAGTCCTTGATTTGAAGAGAGAAAGAGAGAGAGACAGAGAGACAAGGACTCAAAACGAAAGAACGAGAGTGAGATGGAGTTAGAAAGGATCAAAATTTAAGATTATTTACTTGTGTTAGAGGCAAACGCGAGAGTCTTTCCATGGAGGGTGATTTTATTTTCTATATCAGATGGTAGTAATCCGTAATTGAGAAGACCTCAATAGCCAAATACATATTAAGATAAATATAATACCTAACGAGATAATTTGTCGGCAATTACATGTCAAATTTGGATGTTACCACCCCTTGGCAGTCGCCGTCGTCGTGGTCGCCCTTTTTGCCATTCTGTAACTCAAATTCTGTAACTTCGTAACTGGTGGCCAAAGAAAGCCGACGGAAGGTCGTTGTTTACCCTCAAGCGATTTTAAATAAAAAAAAACACCCCCCCCCCACCCAAATTAAGATAGCAAAATAGTCTAGAACCCTTAACGCGCGAATCCTTGATGCAAAAGTAGGGTGACCATCTAGAATCCTTAACGCGCGAATCCTTGATGCAAAAGTAGGCTCGCCATACGTCCCGGAATGGGTGGGACAGTCCCGGATTTAAGCATGTCGTCCCGGAATTTTGTAATTTAGTGGTAAAACTTCTTAATCAATGGAAAAAATTGACATCAAAAACGGAAAATTTCCACCTGTAACAACACTGTAGGAAATGAGTTGAAAATTACTCTAAAAATGGAGTAAATTCATTGTAAAATTAAGTTTCAGTTGATAAAAATACGTCAAAAAGTCGTAATGTTTGGTTTTTGCGCATTCTTGCGGTAAGTTTACGCAAAATTGTTTAAATATACTGTAAAAAAGGAGGAATTATATTCCCGAAAAGTCGTAATGTTCGGTTTTGTGCATTCCTGCAAACCCAAAGGGGTTTTTTTTTAAATCTCATCCCAGAAAATTGCTCTAAAACACCGTTAAAACATCTCATCCCAAAAAATTCAAAAAACTGCTCTAAAACACCATTAAAATACTCAAAAAAAACAGTGGGTTAGGCTTTTTGTTTAAAAAAAATTCAGGTTTTTCACAACCCTGGTTCATGGACGAATCCTTGATGCAAAAGCAATAAGGCCGGTCAAAATTGGAAGATCTGTTTTTTCGTACGAATGGAAATTTCCCACCCACTACCCACAAAAAACGCGTCGCCGTCTTTCTCGTAAAGTTACGTTTTAGGGCGCGTTCTAGAGTGAAAAGGGTTGAGAAGAGAAATGAATAAGGAAGACACGTGGTGAAGAAAAGATTCATGAAAGGGAGAGGAAGCGCGAAAAGAGTCTAAAAAACCCTTTGAACTTTCGTGGAGGAGGTGAGGAAGCGTATTGCACTCCAAATACCATAACAAGTCGTAAAGTGGTGGTCGCGACTTTAATTTCGTGACTTTATGGTCGCGACTCGCGACGCCTACATTACGACCTCTTGTATTGTTTGGAATTGGTGGAAAATACTCTAATAATCCCCTGTCGATTCATGACCTGTAAGTCAATTTTGATTGACATCGATTATGGTTTCATATTAATGAAAAATCAACAGGAAAAAAAATAACACTAAAAAAAATAATAAAGCTTATGAAAACAACTAAAGAAAAGTAAAAGTGGATGCGCGTTGATCATTCAGATAAAAACAAGATGAAATTGTGTTAAAAAATATGTTGATTTGAGACTCAAGTGAAGAACAAACATGAAATATTGATTCGATCGACAGATGAATTACAAAAAAAAAAAAAAAAAATCTTGAGACTGGAATATTTGTACACATTTTTGATGGACTTTAAGTGGTAGGCAGGCGCAGATAAATAGATCGTAGGAATAAATAAATAAAATAAAATAAAATAAAAAAACACTGAAATACCTACTCATATGGGGATATTGAATTGAAGGTGGATTTACATGTGCGATGAATTTTGAATCTATTTTTCAGATTTAAAAAGTATCGCTAAGAAGGTGTTAAAAAGGCGAGCATTTTTAAAAGAAAATGATATCTTACTTAAAAGTCGAAGAAAAACATTTTGGATGTCCATAAAATACGTCATGCTAATTTTAACATTTTCATACCGTCCCCCTCCCTTTCCCTTATCGCTACCCTTTTTCAGGATTTCTTATACGGACTTTAGTCGCACCGTCGAGTCGCACTATCGGATAAAAGTGTCACGTATTTGATGGACAATCCTTTCTTGAAATCTACACTCAGAAAAATGTCTAGGTCAACTTTTTGTCAGGTTAACTCTGACCTTACAGAGGTTTCTGTAAGCCAGCTAGCGGTCAGAGTTAACCTATCTAAGGTCAACTCGTGCAGCTCCCAATGCCCTACTTCACCTGCTGGTGGCTTAACTTCAGAATTTCTCCGACCACAGGTCAACTCAGTTTTACTTGCCCACATGCAGGCGAACGCGAGCCTGCCCGAGGCCAATTACGCCGTATGTAGGTCGTCGAGTTAGCCTCCATTTTTCTGAGTGTAGCAATCTTTATTTTATAGCATTTTTAATGTTCTTGGAACAATATGTTAAAAACGATTCCCTAACTAAAACCCATCCTAAGAACAACATAATAAACATGACATTGAATGACAGGTAAATATCGATATATCTTTTGTCAATCGGCAAGAATAAATAATAAAATCGTTGGTGGCTTTTAGCTCAATAGTTAAGCATATTTTATTGAGTTTCCCCAACAATAGAGAAAAAATAAAAATGCTACAAGTGCATGATCATGTTTCCAGACAATATAAACAACAACAGAAACATAAAATTCGACCGCGTGTTGAAAAACATGACAAAAAGTACTGGACATAAATTGTGTTCAGATCATCACGTGAATTTTTTATACAAATTGAATTTAATGTGTGGTTTCTCCAATGGGGAAAACTTTGCCAAATCACAATTTGTGACGATTATAAACCACCAAAAACCTCGTCATTTTTCGAGATAACCGCAAAAAACTGATTTTTTTTGTAAATAACGGTATATCTCGATACCGTTTTGAGATATAGAGTTCTAGTGAGAGACAAAAGTGTAGGAAATTTTACCGTCTTTAACTTTTGCCATATATAGGACCACTGGATAACGCGTAGTTTCGGAGTAAATCGCGAAAAACAATATTATGATGTCAAAAAGCCGCCATTTTCGTTACTTCCGGTTAACGGATTTCCAGCAAGAGTGGATAGGATCGTCCCATTCTAGAACTAAACATGACTGTAAAGTTTCTAATTCTATTAGTATTTTATAAATCTCGTACACAGACTGACAGACTGGTAGACTAACAGACAGACAGACAGACAGACTGACAGACAAACAAACTAACAGACATACTGGCAGACATTTTTGTAATATAACTCCAATCGACCCGGAAGTGCTCGGGAAATGTATTTTAGGCCAAATTTAGAGTCTGAAATGTTTTTATGAATACAACAATTTATTATAATTCGTATAAGAAAGTAAGAATCAGAAACCTAACTATTTTATAACCAGGAATCGGGTCTACAACTCAGATAGTTAATTTCAATTACAAATATAGCCATAATCGACTATTTTTATAATAAATTTAACCACTTAGTAGTAAAATTTACCACTTGGTGGTTAAATGTACTATTTTTGTAATTGAAATTAGCTATGAGGCGCCTCCACACATTCAATGTTACTTGACAATTTTACTTGAATGACTCATGTTTCAAGTAACATGCTCCTCAATGTTACGTTTGCAGGCAATTTCCATCAATAATACTTGTCAAGTAACATTGAACGTGTGGAGGCTCCTATAGTCTCGATTCTCCATTATAAAATAGTTAGATTTTCTCTGCGTGTTACAAACGGAGTGACAAACTGACAGATAGAGTGAAAAATTGACACACAAACTCACTCGCATCGTTTTCAGCTGTGAACGCATAAACGAACATCACAATCCCTTTTCTCATTCCATAATATTATAAGAAAATCAAAAAGTAAAAAAAAAGTTAATGCTCTTCCAATATTTGTAAATGAGAAGAAGAAGGTGTCGGACGCTAAACGATATTTTAAGTGACCACTAGATTGACATCGATATACCGATTCAATGGTATTTTATTTTGTTTCGTTATGTTACTCACATAGCATATTTTATAATTTATTATATTTGTTGTTTTTTTTTTCTTTGATATATTTTGATTTGTTTGTTTAACACCTAAGGACCTCAACCGATCCGGCGGCGACGTAACGCATTGAGAGATTCTTCAATTCCTTTCAATTTCAAATTTCATCTCGAGGGTGGTGTCTTCTTATGTGTCTCAATCGTAGCATATTTCGCCCGCATTTGGATTTCGTGTAGGAGCGGGTAAAATTACTTGCTGACAGCATTGTTGCGGGCGGGTGTGCAGGAATCACAAAACATTTGAATTTTATAGCAAACAAAGAAAACATCATTTATGAAAAAAAAAAACACCATTTGGACAGAAGTGGAAGATTTGTTAGTAAACTTTTCAACAACTAAAATAACATATAATGCTAACTAGGGGCTGTAGAAATATCGAACTTTTATGGCTAAAATGGGATAAAAACACATCAACTCCAAGAAAAATGCCTAAAATCGAAGAGAAATGCCTAAAATCGAAGAGAAATGCCTAAAATCGAAGAAAAATGCCTAAAATCGAAGTAAAATGTCTAAAATCGAAGAAAAATGACTGAAATCAAACAAAAATTGATAAAATTGGGGAAATATGGTCTAGAGTCGAAGAAAGACGCCCCATAATTGAAGAAAAATGCTTGAAAAATGAAAAATTGAAGAAAAGACGCCTAATCATCGAAGAAAGACGCCTAATAACCGAAGAAAGACGCCTAATCATCGAAGAAAGGCGACAAAATCGAAGAAAAATTGTCTCAAACCAAATAAAAATGCCTAAAATCGAAAAAAAACGCAGAAAATCAAACAAAAACGGATAAAATTGGAGGAAAAATGTTCTAAAGTCGAAGAAAAACGTCTAATAAACGTAGAAAAACCGCCGCATTGTAGAAAAGGTGGAAAACTTGTCGCAATTCTTGAATCAAGTTGTACGAATATCGCATTGTAGGATGTCTAACTATAGTTTATTTGAAAATAACTTGAAGAAATCGCTTGAAGTTCAACATAAAGGGTTAAAATTACATTTGACCGTGTGAAAATTTCCAATTCGAATCAAATTTCAGACCTTAGGAATCATTTTGAATAAAAAATCAACCTAAATAAAGATTCAAATTTCGAAATTCTGATTTTTTGAATCTGAAACGACGAAAAGCCGAAATTCAATCGCATTTTCTTTATGTTCACGGATTTTTAATATCTCTGAAATATCGATTTGAATCTCATCGACTTGCAAAATGTAAAGAAATCTCAACCGGACCGAAAATTCGGTTTCTTGTGGATTCGGTCAGATCAAGACAATAGAAAAAAGGGATTCAGGAATTCCTTCAAATTTTCCCAGGGACCTGATTTTCATCGCTGATAAAAACTTGAAATCTTCTGAACATCTCCGAAACAATAACAATAAAAAAACACCACCAGCTATGGATAGCTTGCTCCCTACCACGAATCGGGATTAGATTTCGCCACCGTCTTATATCGATGGAGAATGAAATTCTCAACTCTTTAGGACGTTGTTTCTAAGCAATGAAACTCTGAAATTTCGTTTAAAATCCCATTATCGATTAGCATAATCGATGCTAGAGAAATTCATGCGAAAATATTCAAATAATGATGGATATACAGCAAAAACGAGATCAAAATTCATTCATGTTAGCCACGATTGATTGCCTGACTCGTCAATCCCCTTAGAAACCTGAAATTTTCGCCAAGGAGTACAAAAGGTCGTAAAGTGATTGTCGCGACTTAAATAGCATGACTTCATAGTTGGATGACCACTTGTGCTACTTGGGCGCTCATTTAGGCGGAGGTTTTTTCTCGAAATTCCAATCCAAAGGGGGTACGCGGAGGGTGGAGAAGGAGCATGGTTTTTTAAAACATTGATTTTAACATAAATCATGGCGGCAAATTGCCTAAAGTCGGAGAAAGACGCCTAAAATCGAAGAAAAACGACTAAAATCGAAGAAAAACGCCTAAAATCGAAGAAAAACGACTAAAATCGAGGAAAATCGCTTAAAATCGAAAAAAGATGTCTAAAATCGAGGAAACGCGCAAAAATCAAACAAAAATGGATAAAATTGGAGGAAAAATGTCCTTAAGTGGAATGTCTAATAAATGAAGAAAAAGCGTTGTAGCAAAAGGGGAAAATTTGTCGCAATTCTTGAATCACGTTGTACGAATATCGCATTGTAGTCTAACTGTAGTTTATTTGAAAATATTTTTTTGGACGGTATAATTGAAGAAATCGCTTGAAATTCAACAGAAGGAGTTAAAGTTTCATTGACCGTGTGAAAATTTCCAATTCGAATCAAATTTCAGATTTTAAAAATCATTTTGAAGGCTGAATAATTTAGAAAATTCTTCAAAATAGAAATTCCTGATGGGAAAACATTGTTTTTTTTCGTCAAACAATTTTTAAATTTTTCCTCCAGGGGGTTTTTTTTGTGAAAGGAAAAACTTTAACGCGGTAACGGCCGGTATGCAAGCTAGTAAAACAAAACAACAACAACAAAAAAAAATACATTTTTCACTTTACTTTCAATTTAATTTATTTACAAAAATGTTTTTCTTGATTTTTCCCCCTGAAAATACGATTTCCCTGTGCGATGTTCAAAGTCAAAGTGCGGCGGGAATCCGTATAAATTCTTAATTAACAAGGATTAAAGGAAACCCCATTCCCGTTACTGTTGTGTCATCTGTTGTGGAGGATTTAAGCAGCTCTTTTTCATCTGATAATATGATTTTTCGTCGCTCTCTATCTCGTTTCCGACTCCCCCAAATCTTAAATCCCGATATTAACCTGTGAGAGTGATAATAAAAAAATATGTGCCTGTACACATAATCAAATCGTGGAACGAGGGGACGTGGCAGAGGGAAGGAGGGATGACGGGAGGGGATGGGAATAGCCAATGATATCCAAAAGGAAAATTAAATAAAACTTCAGTGAATGGCAAGCAGCAGCCTGGAAACGTCAGGAAATCACCTCTCGCAACAAAGAAAAGTCCTCTGTTTAAGAGATATCTGAGGAAAATCCAACAACAACAACAACAACAGCAGAAGAAGGAAAAATCCTTGGGGGGTGACGTGACGACGACCGCAGCGGGACTGAAGCGGATTATCGAGTAAAGGTGAAAACATCTTAAAAAACCTAAGACCGGAAGGGGGAGGGGGATGACGGGGGGCTATTACAAACGCGGTTACTGTGCGGATTACTACTCACCATTGGGATGATAGCATCTCCCATTTGCGCCGGCGGCGGATATTCGCTCGACTGGTGGTGGTGGTGCTGGCAGAAGATTCTTTTTTTTTGAATTCCGGGTAATGGGGGTGGCTAAAAAAAGGATACAAAGTCACATCACAGAGAATGTAAAGATAATGACGTCAATGGGTAGCTAGGCTTGAAATGTGATCCGTTTTCCCATGGGTATCTGGATTTGTTGTAGTCTTAACGGGAAAAATAATCAGCTCTCAACTGGTTGATTGGCTCCGAATGTGATCTGATGGTAAATATGCGATTTTAATCTACCATCGACAATAGCTAGCAGGAAGGGGAAAGGAAAATCAAGGTGAATGGAAATATTATGACTTGTTAATATGCGTTTCATAATTTTCCAGGTGTTTAGTCAATCGGGTGGAGGTGGTTTTTTTTTGTTGGCTTTTCTATGGCTGTATATCACATCAGACATCGAACATTATTTCGTAGACTTGTCGAAATATCGAACTTTTATGGCTAAAATCGAAAAAAAACGCTTAAAATCGAAGAAAAATGTCTAAAGCTGAAGAAAAATTGACAAAATTGGAGAAAGATGGTTTAATGTCGAAGAAAAACGCTTAAGGTCGAAGATAACTGCATAAAATCGAACATGATTGCCTAAAATCGAAAAAAATTACTAAAATCGAAGAAAAATGCCTAAAACCGAAGAAAATTCCCTAAAATAGAAGAAAAATGTTTGAAATCGCAGGGAATGAATAAAATTGAACAAAAAAATGTCTAAAATGGAAGATAAATGCCTAAATATGAAGAAATATTTTGGTACTAGGCACAGTTTTCAAGAAAATAGAAAAAAAGTACTCAAATTTTATAGGGGAGGGGAGAAGGAATTTGATGTATGGATAAGTTATGTAGAATCATATTCTAAACATATTTCACCTTAATAAATTTTCGATACGATTCACCGTTTTCGAGAAAACAGGAAAAAAGTATTCCATTTGTATGGGAGAGGGGGAAGCAGTGGTCCGACTGGATTTTAATGTATGAATAAGTTATGTAGAATCCTATTCTAAACACATTTTACCTTTATAAATTTTTCAATATGACTCACCATTTTCGAGAAAATTGCGAAAAACTGTTTCGTTTGTTACGGGGTGAGGGGGAAGAATGGTCCAATTTTGCCCGTTCAAGAATTTAGCCCAGCTATTTACAAGAAACGTAACTATAGAAAATGTCAAGCCTCTAGCTCAATCCTTTCGAAAGTTATGGTGTTCTCGGACGGACAGACGTGCGGAAATCAAAGTTTTTTTTGTCACCCCTAACACCCTGCTGTAGTTTATTTTTGTGTTTGATGATTGGTTCGATGCGTTATAAACGGTATATAAAATTTCATATACTCCTATATGATATATCATATAGAGCAGTGCTCCGCAACCAGTGTGCCGCGGCACACTGGTGTGCCGGGAAATGATATTAGGTGTGCCGCGGTAAACATTTCAAAAAGCTATTTAATAATTCTTTCAGGATTTTTTTTAAAATTTTGTCATTATAAATATTTTATACACAATTTTTTTTATATTTTCTTTTGTGGTGTGCCCGGGATTTCCAGAAAAAAAAATTGGTGTGCCGTATGCAAATAAAGGTTGCGGAGCACTGATATAGAGTATAAACATACCTGCATTTTGAGATGAAAAATGCAATCCGAATCGGCAGCGGCAGCAGAAAATTGATTCGGTGGCCGTAAATCTGTTTTCATAACATAACCAAATCCCACATAGCCAGAATGTGTAATCGACGAAATTTTTTCTTAATTTTGTTTAAAATCGAAAGGATTAAATGTGTAAATCCTGTGATTACACATTTTTCCCATGTTGTCGCCTACCTCTTTTTCCCATTTAAATCAACAACAGTTCATCGGAAAGTCCGTACAAAAAACAACAACAAAAAGGAGTAGACAAAAAAAAAGAAGAAGAAAGAGAAAATATGGATGGTAGATAAGAGAAATCATCACAAAAATCACCTCAGACCGTCATATCGCATCGTCGAAATGCACAATGGGAGAATGACAATAGCACTTAACGGCTATAAAAACACTACATTGTTCTCCCACCCCCTTGCAACGACAGACACTTTACACGTCCAGTAATTGTGTATCCCTTTAACGTATGTCGAGTGTGTGTTGGGCATCGTGAATTCTGTTGTGATGGAGCCCATTGTCCTGGCAATTTACAGCAGTGTCCGATGATACTTCAATTGTTACTTCAAAAAAAGGGAGGGGGGAAACACATCTAATGGTGATGAAAATCCTTTCAATCAATTTGGAGATAGCAGAGGAGGAATGTTAAAAGGAGAGGTGTTTTGATTCTTTATCCGAATTTTAAAACCGCATCACAATCGGTTGAACGTTTCTAAAGTTAACAGATAAGGGGTGCCGTAGCGGAGGGGAGAAAACTTAAATGGAATCTATTGAGATGTTTTCGCGTAATTCTTGTTGTTTGAGATCGGTCACTTGAGTGGTATGATTAACGCAACTTCACAGTCATCAGACATCTCGACATCACTTCGAAAAAATAACTGATGTGAACAGCACATGACTTTCTTATACAACATCGACGTTTCTGCACAATTTACACAATAATCCAATGAATCAAATATTAGTTTATATAAAAATATGATTTTTTCTTTTACAAAAAACTGAAATATCCCGCTAACGGTAAAAGATATCAATTTACGGTAAAACGCTAAAATGTAGAGAATTTTAATACCATTAATTATGCCTACAACTATAACGAAAAACCGTTAGTTTGCAAGTAATTCGCAAAAACGTACTTTTCTCATTTTTAATGATAACTCGATAACGATAAAAGACAAAATTGCCGGGAATGTTATTCTCTTCAATTCATCTCATGTAATAAACCACCAAAAATCCGTCATTTATCGACAGCAAACTCACGAAACAATTTTTGATGGGAATCTTCTAAAATTTTCAATTTTCTATTTGTTATTTTAACTAAAAACTCTCGCATTTGTGTGGATAAATTTTATTATCCTCCTAGGTATGTTAAACGGACATTCTTCGTCTTTTTTCCCCGGTCATTATTTTCTTTTGGTTTTTCCGTTTCTCAAAATGGCAAAAGAGGTCCTGTGGCTTTTGTCCTGTGGCCAGCTTAACGGCAATTACAGGGGATTTGCGAAGAATAAGAAGAAGAGGATTTCCAACGATTTATCCGCTAGCATCTCTGCTAATCGCCAAAAATAGAAACGTTGTCGAAAAACCATGAAAACAGCAACACTAAAATTTATTATTATAAAAATAATAATAATAAAAAAAAATAACAAAGTGACCATGGCTAGGTGTGGGCGGAACCGGACAATGAATGGATTTGAAGGCAAAGGATTAAATTAAAACGTTAAATGGTCAAGAAGAAATCCTTTTGTTAACCACTCTTAAATACCCAATAATAATGCATGAAATGCAATTGATTTTGAATTTGGAATTCTTTACACACACCTGAAGCGGTTTCTTTTTTTTTCTCCTTTTTTTTGTTTGATGTGAAGTAATGGCCAAAATCCGGATTCGATTTGTGATGGCGAAAAGTTATTTCGCACAGTTTTCCCTGCACCGCATCGGTTTATCACCGACCGAAAAAAGGATCAAATGTTTGTTTTGACTTAAACAAATTAACAGGAAATGTGATAATTCCATTCAAAGGATTAATTGCTATTAGTGGCCCAACAAAATAGGTGGGCGTGTGTGATTTTGAGTGTTTTCAAACTAATTTTCAAAATTTTCAGTTATTCAACGACGAATTCTGTTCAATGTTAAAATTCGACTTAACTTAAGCCTTAAGCGTTAATTGCTTGTGGCCACAGAATTATTGGTGGTTCTGATCAGTAGCAGAGGTTTTGATAAAGAAAAAACAAAGGAGCGAAGTGGTAGGGGAAGGGTGAAAAGAGCATATTAAAAAAAAAAAAATCTAAATCTAGTAGCATTTTTTGGTGCTTCTATGTTAGATACACTTCTAGTGGCATAATTTGTAATGTCTTGAGCCAAGGTGAACTGTAGGCTTTAAAAAAACTAATAAATTCGTTGTGATAATTTTAAGGACCTTCAAAAACCAATAACCCAGTAAGGGAAGACCAAAATTTACATAAACAGGCCCTGGGAAGATTTTTGGGGGCCAAAGGGGTCTGTAGCAGCACCCCCTGGTGATTTTTAGGCGTTTCGGGGCCAGGAGCAGCATTTCTGGGTTCCCGGGACTTGTAGGATTTGTGATCAGCGATCCTGAAAACCCCCTAATGCCAATTTTTCGTCAAGAAAATACGATGCGTTATCCTTTCCGTTTCTAATTTCGAAAATCTAACACCAGATTCGTGAACAGCGATCCCGAAAACCCACGAGTGAAACTTTTCAGCCTCGTATTGAGCAGGATTCATGGCGAAAATCACGGTTTAAAAACACCCAAACCCCCTTTATCCCCCGGTAACCCCGTTAGCGGTAAAATTTCGAAAAATCCAGCCTTAGTGACCGCCTACCTAACGGATGGGACATACTGTGAAAATTTCAAGTTTCTAGCTTCAGGGATTTGGGCTGGGCGTTAATGAGTCAGTCAATCGGTCAATCAGTCAATCAGTCAGTCGGTCAATCAGTCAGGTTAAACGATTTCATATATATGTATAGTTGACTAACATTGTAGAAGAGAGGATGAGCAATCCTTTTTTGTGGGTATAAATTTCAAAAAATGAGTCACGAGGACAAAAAATTTGAAAATAGTTAAATAAATTTATATTAACACAAAAATCCAGCTTTACAGTTAAAAGATTAAAATTTCCACGAAAAATAGGCACCTATAAATATATGGAAATAATTAGTTTCAATATTCGCCTCGAGCGCCACCACCCCTAGAAATGAATTCGTTTTTTTTTAAATAATTTTCTCCACTTTGAATGAGAAACAAGTTTTCAAAACAATTTCAACTGCTTTTCATGAAAATCGAATGAAAGTGTTTAGTGGAAAAGAAATAAATATTTTTTTAATGAACAACCCGAAGGCAAATACGGTCCGAGAGTTTCCTTTTCTGTTATTTTTCTTTGTGTCAAATCAAATCGAAAAGAAATTAATTCCGTTTAGTTTGATTTTTGGTTTGGTTTAATTTTGCTATTATTCGAGGCTAGAGTGTGCCTGCACGCCACCAACCATCCCGAAAATCGATTCAGGACTATACAGTGAGGTTATGTGGAAAATCGTGGAGGGATAGTGGGATGGGGGGAGCAAGCGACAAAGGAGGAAAACAACACAAGAAATCAATGGTGGCTGATGGCGTAAAGGAAACAATTGTTGATGTTTATTTAAGTGTGAAGAAATTCTTTCATTTGCCCCGAATAAATTATGAATTCGTTTTGGCAACAATTACCGATTTCCACCATTCAAATTCAGTGCAATTCAATTGAATTAAATTCTGTTGACGCAACGCAATACAACGCAACGACCTTTCAGTCACAAATTGTAACGGCCGCGCAGCACTCTGGTTCTGGCGATTGTAAATAAAGGAATTTTCTTCTCCTTTTTATTGTGCCAAATTGGACAACTTTCAGCGCGTCAAAGCGAAAATAATAATAACGAAAATTCCTTGCATTATCGCTTTTAAAGTTTCTATTTTTTATTATTTTTTTTTCAGTTCTTCCGCTCGAATGAACCTATTCTGTATACCACATTGACATTCACTCAAAAATCATGCCGTCGACCCACATGGGGTCCTTTTGATCGGATCGCTTCCCTAAGTCGTTTTTCTTGGGATTTTTTTTAAACAAATTCAAAAATTTCGAAATTAAATTAAATTTAATTTAAAAAAATTACTACAAAATACAAAACTCTAATTAATTTTGCCATTTTTATCAGCATAAATACATAAAGTCATTTATTCAATTCTGGTTTTGCCATTGCTTGTGAAATGGAATTGGTAAAAAAAGGCACCGGAAGTAAATCATTTCTCCCCCCCCCCCTCCCACCTCTTCCCCTTGGCTCGTCTCCTGCTCCTTCTGCTTATGGCCCGCCTAACTCAGTAAGGATTCGATTTAAAAGGAAATAAGGGGCCTAATTCGGTGTCTTTTTTGTGAAAATTGAATTTTTCGTGACAGACCTTCGCCTCCCTGCACCGCCCAAAATATCGGTGATATCGTAAAACGCACAACGGATTCTTAATCAGAGGCCCGAAAACCACTTCTATGCCAAATTTCAGCAAAATTGGAGACGTGCCAAAAATTTGAAAAAATCGCAAGGGGGACCCCTGTACTTTTTTTAAGGACGAAAAATTCAAGTCCTTCGATCGGACTGAAATTCAGAATCTAGAGGTTATCGGGGATGGAGAATCGATATCCGGTGTCATTTTTGAGGAGGGGGGTACGGTTTGGGCGGTACAAGGACGAGGTCCTTGAAAAATCCTTTTTTCCCCGAAAAGGACATCGGATATCGATTCCTTATCCCCGAAAACTCTTAGATTCCAAATTTCATGAAAATCCTTTCAGCCGTTTCCGAGATATAAAGATTCAATTTTCAAGGATTTAACATTTGAATAATCCTTTGTCACACTCGTAATTTTTGGCCTATCGACTTACGGTAAACGGTTTTTGATAGATAAAAGGATCCTAAAGAATGTGTAATTTTTGGTTTTCCTGAAACCGAAGTACTTTTTTTCAAAACAAAATTTTTCTCGAGACTTGAAATTTTCTTGAGATTTTTTGCAAAAAATTTCAAAAATTTTCGAAATAAAATTTTTTAAACAAAATTTACTAAAAAATGTTGGAAAATGATCACAAAATGTAATATTCCAATAAATTCCAATAAATCTTGCTCAAAACAAATTTATTTCGCTAAACACAGGGTGTTCCAGTATAACAGGTTTCATTTTAACATCTAAGAGGCTGACTATAAAAAAAAAGTCACACGCTAGTATTTTTCATGTCTTGTCCGCCCCTTTCCCCCCTCTTCTCCTACCACACTAGTTATGCTGTTGGGCACAAAAAATAATACCGCCAACGGTTAATTTCAAATTTTCACTTAAATTTTTGAAAAATATCTCCCCAACGAAATTCACTTAAACTTCGCGAGAAAATCATTTCAGTGCAATATTTTTCCACCATACGAACATCTGCTCAGAAGGAATTCTGTGCAATATTCTGTAATGAATGAATCCTAAATGCAATCAATTTACGTTTCTGATGCTCCGTTATTGCATCAAACGAATTTCTCACATTTTCTCCAGTAATGGATGCAGCCGATAATTTTATTTCGAGTGAAATTCCATCAAAGTGAGCGAACAAAAAAAAATCAAATAAAAATTAAGTACCAGTCGGGTTACGTAGTGTGGCTCACTAACCAAAATCTATTCCTATCTAACTAACAAAAAGATGGTTTCGTTTTACCGTTACAAATTATGGCTATAGGAGGAAGCGAACGAACGAAGCTCGAGGTTCCTATGATAATGGATATTGCACCGGAAAAAAAACATCAAAGCTGACAAAATCAAATCGAATTGAATCAAGCGAAAATTGAGAATCTTTATTGCAGCTATAAAAAGCGTCCTTCATTTTTTCCTGGATAGGTAGATGTAAAAATATTTTATAGAGAGCGAGGAGAAAAAAAAAACAAAATGGAGTTCGTTTCCGGTGAAATTGCATTTAAGGATAGGTAAATTCGATTTCAATTTCATTACCAAAGCACTTTAGAAAATATCTTCATTTTACTCCATTTTTTCTTTTATTATTTTTAGTTTTTATCGTAAATTTTCGTAGAATAAAAGCAACAGCAACCATTGGCGATGAAAACGACAAGGAAAAAATGAGTTTAATAAGAAAAAAACATGATTTTCTTTTTTTTTAGATGGCCATAAAATCTGTTATGTGAAGATTATCCGATTTTCCACATCTTTCTGGATTTTCCGTTGCAGTTTTTTTTTATTTTTTTGGGTCTTTTACAACTTTAACGTTATTTATTTCTTCGCTTGCGTTGGAAAAACAGGAAAAAGCCACAATTGCCAGGGACCAATCGTCAAATACTCTATATGATGACAGATAAAATGTTTATTTAAAAAAAATCAATTTGAGGGGGAAGGAGTAGTCCAACTTGATTCTGATGGACAGACAAGTTATGTAAAATCATATTCTAAATACATTTAATGTTTATTAATTTTTCGATACGATGCAAAGTTTTCGATAAAATTGCAAAAAAAAACTGTTTCGTTTGTATGGAGGAGGGAAGAATGAATAGTCCAATTTTGCCCGTTCAAGAATTTAGCCTAGCCATTTGCGAGAAACGTAAATATAGAAAACTTTAAGCCTCTAGCTCAATCCTTTCGAAAGTTATGATGTTCGCGGGCAGATGGATAGACAGACGGACGAACAAAGATGTCTTTCTGTATGCAATTCAGTTTTTTCGCAATTTACTCCGAAACTACGCGTTTTTGAGTAGTCTTATTTGTAAGTTGGAGACAATAAAATTTTCCACATTTTTGTATTTCTGTAGAACTTCATATTTCAACTCGTTATCGAGATATACTGTCGAAAAATAACGGGCTTTTGGTGGTTTGATATATGAGATGAATTGAAGAGAATAATGTTTGTCATAATTTTGTCTTTTACCGATATCCGCTTAATCGGTTAATTGGTACTCTTCTTTACCTCCCTCCTCCCCTTGGCTCATCTCCTGCTTCTTCTCTTGATGTCCCACCTAACTCTGTAAGGATTCGATTTAAAAGGAAATAGGGGGCCTAATTCGGTGTCTTTTTTGTGAAAATTGAATTTTTCGTGACAGACCTTCGACCCCCTGCACCGCCCAAAATATCGGTGATATCGTAAAACGCACAACGGATTCTTAATCAGAGGCCCAAAAAACCCCCCTATACCAAATTTCAGCGAAAACGGAGACATATAAAAAAATTGAAAAAATCGCAAGGGGGACCCCTGTACTTTTTTTAAGGACGAAAAATTGAAGTCCTCCGATCGGGCTGAAATTCAGAATTTAGAGGTTATCGGGGACGGAGAATCGATATCCGGTGTCCTTTTTGAGGAGGGGGGTACGGTTTGGGTGGTACAAGGACGAGGTCCTTGAAAAATCCTTTTTTCGCCAAAAAGGACACCGGATATCGATTCCTCGTCCCCGAAAACTCTAAGATTCCGAATTTCATGAAAATCCGTTTATCCGTTTCCGAGATAAAAGGATTCAATTTTTGAAGGATTTAACATCTGAATAATCCTTTGTCCCACTCGTAATTTTTGGCCTATCGACTTACGGTAAACGGTTTTTGATAGATAAAAGGATCCTAAAGAATGTGTGATTTTTGGTTTTCCTGAAACCGAAGTACTTTTTTTAAAAAAAACATTTTTTTCTCGAGACTTGAAATTTTCTTGAGATTTTTTGTCAAAAATTTCAAAAATTTACAAACTGAATTTTTGCAAAAAAAAATTACTACAAAATGTTGGGAAATAGCCACAAAATACAAAATTCCAAATAATGTTCCCATTTCTACCAGCATAAATACATAAAACAATTTATTCAATTCTGGGTTTTCGATTGATTTGGAAATGGTGTCGGTAAAGAAAAGGCACCGAAAGTAAATTATTCCCCCTTCCTCCCCTTGGCTCGTCTCCTGCTCTTCCTGCTGATGTCCCGCCTAATCCTGTAAGGATTTGATTTAAAAATAAAAAGGAGTGACTAACTTGGTGTCGTTTTTGTGAGAAAGCCAAATGTTAGTATTTAGAATATGATTTTACATAACCGTTCCACATAATTGGATCAAAATCCAACCGGAGCTATGCAAATGAATTTTTTTTAAATAAACATTTTGTCTGTCATCATATAGAGTATTTAATGATTGGCCCTTGGCAATTGTAGCTTCTCTTATGTTTTTTTTGTAGACACTACGATTCTGTAGGGAAAAAAAGCCAAATCGAGAAAAAATTTGCGGAGTCTCTGAGTTGCTTTTTGAGCAAAAATCTCTCCACATAATCAATTTATCGCAATTAAAAAAATGTTAAAAACTATATCCATTTTATACCCACCATAAAATTTGGAATTTTCTTTTTTTTTTACAGCAGACACAAAATCAATCCAACGTTGAAAAAAGCGGAAGATTTCACAGAAAAAAAATCTTTCAAAACTAAACCAATTTGAAAGGATGGGAATTTCGAATTTCTCAGGAATTTTCCAACATAATTTTATCATTTTGATTTTACTCAAAAAAAAAAAAAAGAAAACTTTTTCAACATTAAATATTATTATTTCTTTAGTAAATCTAATCACTGATGAAAATTTTATTAATTTCTGTTTTACATAAAGTTTCTTTTTTTTTTTTGTTATTCGTTAAATTCGAATAATTTATTGTTTCAATTTTTATTTTATATATATTTTTTTAGATTATATTCTTGTTTTTTTTTTTCTTTTGATTAATTAAAATAAAAACTCTAAGCCATGAAGAGCGGTCAGGGGGATGGTGGCTGCTGCAATTTTACTAACATTCATTGGACGTTGATAGTAAGAGAATATTGTGTTGTTCGGTGCTATTTCCTGTCGCCGCTGAGGATGACGTCGACGACGATCCTCCACCTGTTGATTGCGGTATCAGGAGCTGTAGGGACGATGGTGGCGGTGGTGATGATGCAACAGATGGCGCTGCAGTCGTATTCATTCGATCGTCATCGCCACTATTTGTTGTCTGTGCATTGCTACTATTGTTACCGTTATTATTACACTTAGTATTGTTATTACCACAATTATTATTATTATTGCTACTATCGTTTGAGATATTAACACCGTTAAGTATTGCGGCTCGACGTGACGCCACGACCGCCTGTTGGGCAGCCGCGGCCGCCATATATTGACCGTAATAACGGCCCAGGATTCTTGGATCCATGGCGGCAGCCGCCGCTGCACCTAAATGTGTAAAATTCGCCGGCCATTGATGCATCAGGCCTTGCCATGTCGATGGCGAAGATGGCGGCGGTGTCTGCTGATGATGGTGATGTTGCTGATGATGTGACAATCGACCCGGCAATACTGAAGCGGTAAGATCGTCCTCGTGCTGGCTGCATGGACTCTCCGCATTACTGCTAGCCAATAGATCGCCATCGTCGCGAGTTATCAAATGATGTTGACCGGCTGACAGCACTGTCGAATGATCACTGGACATGGTATTGTCCTGATGCTGTTGATTTATCACCTGATGATGATGATGATGATGATGATGTCGTCGTACCAGTGTCGAATGTATATGATGATGTGATTCCAGTATTGTGACTTCTTCTTCGGTCCCATTCGGATCATTCTGGGTCCGGCCGTGCGAGTCGAACAGCTCCTGGTTAGCGTCGGTATGGATCGCTTCTTCGGCATCACTGGCGACAACGTCAATATCTTCGTCAATATCACTAGAATTTGTGAATTGCAAACGCTGTTTGCTGGGCGTTGGGCCGCCGCCGCCACCGCCTGCCTTAATCAACTGATGAAAGTGCTCCGCGTTCAGGTGATGCTGCTGCTGCTGCTGTTGGTGTAACTGTTGATGATGATGCTGCTGCTGCTGACGGATATGATGCTGGTGTTGCTCATTGCTATTCTCATCGTCGGGCGCCAGTAGTGAGGCGACATCGAATTGACGCTTCCTGGGATGCGAGTATATGTTGGCCATTACGCCAGCCGTCGTTGGTCCGGTCGTTGCAACAGCGGCTGCCGCTACCCATGATGATGGACAGAATGTCGCAGCCGCCGCCGGCCCAACTAGTGTCGCAGCAGTTGCAGCGGCGGCGGCAGCAGCAGCGGCCGCTGCGGCCGCAGATGAATGATGATGTCCAGGTGGTGGTGTCACAGCGAGAGGCGGTGGACTAGGCGAATCGGTGCCTTCATCATCAACAGCTAGACCCATGTGCTTGCGAACTTTACGCTGAGCTTTGCGTCGCCGGAAGTCACCCTTTTTGAAATCCTCAATATTCGCCGGATGTATTGCCCAGTAATGGCCCTTGCCATTCGCACTGCGGCCAGCCTTAATGAAGCAATCGTTCAACGATAGATTGTGACGTATCGAGTTCCGCCATCCTGGACCGCGGGTCCGAAAGTATGGATAATTGTCGAGGATATGCTGATAGATATCGGATAGGACGAGTTTAGTTTCCGGTGCGCTAAGTATCGCCATGGCTATTAGGCCAATGTAGCTATGCTGTGGCTTCGGTTCCTCCGGCTGAAAGACCCGATTGTGGAATAGCGACATCGATAAGGCGAAACGGGAACCATACGGACCGCTAACGGCTGCCGCTGCCGCTGCGGCCGCAGCTGCTGCCGATGATGTTGGCGGATAACCGGGCGGACAAAGTTGCAATGATCCTGGATATTGCTGGGTGCAACGTAAACGCTCTACCATTGCGTAGTTATAGAGCTGCAATCGATAGTGATCGAGAGGCGGAAGAATTCCCGGTGGTACAACGCCATTACCGAGAATCGATGACATCCTGGCGTATGATGGCGTCGGTGTGTAGTTGAGATTTTTGTCCGTGCTGACCGCGTTATTGTCGGCGTGAGCAGCAGTTCCGGCGGCAAATTGCGACAGGACAAATTTCGCAACGTGGTCAGATGGATTTGCGGCTATCTGCTCCTGATCAAGACGTTGCGTTTCTTTGCACTCGGCAATCGCACTAGATTGAAAATACGACGAATCAGAAGACGTTGCCAGTATCGATCGAGCGTTTTGTTTATGGTAATGCTGTAAATGCTGTTCCGTTGGCAAATTGATATTGTTTTGACGATCCGCGGCTAATGATGTGTAAAACTCCCTAATTGGCGGTGATTTTTCGGCATTTTCATTGTCACACATAATATGGATTTTAATTTCTCTCCATATTTATTCAATTTCGCACAAAACTTTGGAAATTTCCACAAATTTCATAATTTATTTTTCCAATTTTATCAAATTTTCAATTTTTTTACATTGAAACTGACAACGAAATGAACCAGAAATTAGGAGGGGGGTTTTTTTTAAATAAGGACTCTTCAATAAGGACTTTTGGGCGTACGAGAATCCAAGTTTTTTTTAATTCGCGATTTTAATTGGTTTTTTTTCTCTCTCGTTATAAATTAAGGACATTTCCTTTTTCTCGATACCGTTAAAAACAGTTTGAAACAAACAAACATCTCGATGCGAAATTGAAAAAAAAAACGATTGTTAAACTTTTGCACGGTACCTGATTTGCTGAACTTTTTAGTTTTTTTTTATTTTGTTTTATTCACTCAAGGCAGACTTCATGAATTTCAAGTCGCCACTGATTTACAGTTAGTTTTGTTAACTTTATGTTTATTTTTATGGTTACCAAAAAAAAGAACAAAAAATTTATATAAAAACTAAATATAGGCAGCTAAAATGAAAAACGCAGCGCATAAATACCGTGCACTCGATCGAAGAATGAAATTTCAACTGATTTTGTGACACCGCCTGCCTTTTACAGCTGGTTATGCTATATCTATTGCTTATATTATTGCTATTTCTGTTTATTTAACTGTTATTTGCTAGACTAGTTTTTCACAATGTGTCTCACTCTTGCATTTTGAGACGCAGCCAAGTCCATTTAATTTGCTTTGCTATGAATAAAAAAAACACACACAGCATCCCTGCTTTAGAAAACAAAACAAAACATAACAGAAAAAAAACACAACACCAAAAACAACAATATATATTTTCTCAAGAGAGGTATGGTATGGTTAGATGTGGTGGCATGGCAATAGAACGGCACGCTCGAATTGAGTATATTTTCTTCGTAAAGTTTTTTTTTTTCTTCTTCATTTTTGTTCTGGTAAATATTTTTCCTTGTTTGTTGTTCACATAGAAAACATTCAACCCTCATTCCACCAATCAGAGGCTGAACATCAACCGAACGCGCACACCGAAGAGGCTGGCAGGCAGGCCCGGAACACAACCGAAAAATACGTCATGCTGAAATTACCACGGGTTGGCTAGCTGTCGGTACGCGTTCGTTGTTGGTGGGATAGTAGGGCAGAACGGTCTATAGTGCTGGTGGTGGGGGGAAAGGGCAAACCGAAAGCAAAAGCAGAGAAACAATTTTTTTTTTAATGAAAACAATCACGCCCTCCATTTGTGAAACACACGTCAACTCTGCATCTCTTCATCTACACCACCATATATTTATTATCATACCGAAAACTTGCCAATATTTTGATATTCTGATTGTACAACCAAAGAAATCCCGAAATGGGGGCATTCCGTACATTAACGCACGCATACAAATAAGGTAAAAGAGCCAGCACACCTGGCACACATTTATATACCCTCCCCGTAAATATACACGCTCTTTCGGATAGGTATCAGGTAAAAGTTTTCTACCTTCTTTTTATGCGCTATATTAGCATACCTACATTCCAGAAAAATCTGTTGGTATTACGAGAGGATAGGTATGTGGAAGAGTGCGATTTAGTTTTTGTTGGTGCCATACAAAAATTGATTATTGCACTTTAACTGACTTTTAAGGCTAACATATTTTAAACTCTATATGATGTATCGTATAGGAGTATATTAGATTCAGTATACCGTTTGTAACGCATCAGACACAAAAATTAACTACACCAGAGTGTTAAGGATGTACCCTCAGTGTGGCCTAATTGCATAAGGGCTTAGTCTTGGACTACCCGAAAACCTAATAAATCAAGGATGACATAAGATTTTGATTTCCGCATGTCTGAATGTCCGTTTATCTGTTCGTGAAACCAGGGTGGTCAAAAACCCGGGTTTCTAGTTTTTGAACGGTCAAAATAGCATCATCCCCATACAAACGAAAGAATTTTTTGCAATTTTCTCGAAAACAGTGAGTCATATTGAAAAATTTCTAAAGGTAAAATGTGTTTAAAATAGAATTTCACATAACACGTCCATACATCGAAATGCAGTTTGACCACTCTTTCCCCCTCTCCCATACAAATGGAATACTTTATTGCAGGGTTTTTTTTATATGTTACATTGCTGCTACATCGCCATAATATTTACCCCACACCTCCCCCTGAATGTAGCTGAAAAACCGAAAATGCGCCATTCCTGCAATACGGTTTCGGTTTAATACGATATGAAAGTTACGGAAACCCAATTTTTTCCAAAAATTTGTGTCTCGCGAACGGTTTTGTCGCATGGACACATTCTGTATACAATAAAATGTGAGGGAATTTCCAGCAAAGATTTTCACCAGAGAAAAGTTTTGAAAAATCCAGGAAAAAATTTCCTACAAAAATCTTACCCGTCAAGATTTTCGGAAAATTTATGGAAAACAGTCTCGGGGGAAAAAATAGTTTTACTCAGTTGATATTTTCTTTTAAAAAAAAAGTGCAAAACTTTTGATTACAGAAAAACGTTTAAAAAAAATCAAATTTTGTTAGAGAACTAACAATTGCCTGGAAAAAATAATTATTGTTAAGGATTTGGCGGGGGAACAGTTATATTCCGCTACCGACTGGATTTTTCATCGTCTGCACATTCGCCACCCACTCGACTAGAAGTTGGCCTCGAAATAACAAAATCAAACAAAAATATCTTATATGAACAGCACATGACTTTCTTATACAAAAAAATTACGTTCCTCAGCAAATTACATCATAACCCGACGGATAAAATATTCGTTTTTATAAAAATATGATTTTTTTTCCAAATTTGAAATATCTCGATAACGGTAAAAGATAGCGGATAACATCGAAAGACAAAATTATGGTAAATGCTATTCTCTTCAATTCATCTCACAAAATTAAACCATCAAAAACCCATTAGTTTTCGAAATATTTGCAAAACACTGATTTTTTTGAAATAACGGTATATCTCGATACCATTAAAAGTGGAAATTGTAGAAAATTTTACTGTCTTTAACTTTTTCCATAAACAAACTACTGGAAAAAGCGTAGTTTCGGAGTAAATCGCGAAAAACGATATTGTGATTTTAAAAGGCCGCCATTTTGAGTTACTTCCGGTTAATGGATTTCCACTAATACTTGATAGGATCGTCCCATTCCAGGACCAAACATGCCTGTAAAATTTCATGGCTCTAGTTATATTAACTTTTGAGAAATCTTGTATACAGACAAACTGACAAACTGACAAACTGACAAACTGACAGGCTGACGGACTAACCGATTGAAAGACATTTTTGTAATAATGCTCCAATCGACTTAGGTGTGCTCGGGAAATGTTTTCACGCAAAATTAAGAGGTCCAATTTTTTTTATGAATACAATACTCTATTATACTTCGTATAAGAGGGTAAAAATAAACAAACAACCAACAACAATTCTGTGAAGACAAGAGAAGAAGAAGAAGAAAAAAAATTGAACAGGAAGACAAGCTCCACCCCATCCCATTCTCCATTTCGAAAAAAATTTCATTAAACTTGCTGGAATTTGTTTCGAGTGTCTCTTTTGGCCTTCCTTTGACGACGCCGAGTGCGAAAAATTGGAAAGAATAGAAAATGGGAGGCACCGGATAGTAAAGCAAATCACATTGGCAGGCAGCTAAACGGTGCAGCAGAAAGTCAAAGAAGGTATTGCCAATTCAAAAGAGAAACGAAATGTTGTCAGGAAATGGGGAAAAAATTTTGATGATTGAAAAAAAAAACAAGCCAAGGAAGAGGGAAGGGCGGGGGGAATTTGAAAAATGGAAGATTTTCTATAATCCAATTTACACGAAATTTATTCCTATCTGGATAAGACATTTTTCTGGTTTGGATTTGTTTTCGGAATTCCTGATCCTTGTAAAATATATACCGTTAGGAATGACAGTTTTTGCAAATATAATTGGGCGGAGGGGGCGAAGAGGGCTAAGGTTCCAAGTTTTGGAAAATTCCGAGCATCGAGTTTCTTTTTAAACATAAAATAGTTGTTAAATTTTTGTAAAAATATTTTCCAAGGGAATCAACCCTCGTCTCTCTCTGACCCCCTTCTCCATCTGCAACATTTCTGATTGTTCCTTTTGATGGACTTTTGTTTAACCCCCCCTCCCACCCCCTTCCGACGCTGTTTGTTTAATTAAGGATTAAAGGAGCAAAGAAATTCCTGCATAAAAAAAGATTATCGTCAAGATGGCAACACCAGCTTTAAGGACGAATTCCAACGAAACACAAACGTACATGATTGGCGCAGCCGTTACCACTACCCATTTTATTATTCAAGTCTACTATGATAGACAGAGAGAGATGATCACCAGATACCGATTGGCCGATGTTGGGATTGGACTAGGATTGAAAAAAAAAAATGTCAGGCCAGCAGTGATGCGCCGGTGGTCCATGGTGGTGGTGGTGGTGGTTCTTTGTTGAATATTTGCGGCCGGTGTGCGCTAGTCTTTTGTCGTCGGAAAATCACGAAAACAATTCGAGAGATGACTTGAGGTGTAATGAAAAGTAGTATCCGTTGTAACGGTGCTACCAGCGTGTACAAGTGTGGCAACAACAGTGACTAATGGTTATTTACGTAACAAAATTTCTGTTGTTGTTTGTGTTTCGTTTGTTTTGTGCGCTTCTGTTGGTAGTGTTTTTTTTTTGTTCTTTTGCATATCCCTATTTATGACTCTCTTCCCCTTCTACCAACAATATTCATAAGACAAAGTTTAGACCTTTTTCCACCATAAATAGCATGTCTGCTGTTTCAGCGTTTCCTGCCCCCCACCATCGCTTCTAGAGATTGTGATTGTGGTATATTTATTGTCATATATATTACCTAGGCATCGGTATTTAATTCAAGGCTCTATTCTATTCGCTTTGTACATATTTGTCACCCGTTTTTGTATTTGACATTTTGTCGAAATTTTGTATTTCCATTTTTAGAAATGGAAACACAAAAAAAAGGTTCTATGATTCCAGAGTTCCATGGTTCCAAGATTTTAAGGCTCCAAAATTCCACGGTTTCAACTTTTTATGGTTCCAAAATTCTGCGGTCCCAAACGTCTATGCTTTCAGAGTTCCATGGTTTTCACGGTTCCAAAATTCTATGCTCCGAAAGTTCTATGCTTTCAGAGTTCCATGGTTTCAAAATCTAAAGGTTCCAGAATTTCACGATTCCAAAATTCCATGGCTCCAAGGTTCTATGGTTCCAAAACGCAAACCCGATAGAATTGCAGACAGTAGCTGGAATTCCAGTAGTTTTTTTTTTTTTTTTTCAAGAATTTTTTATTGCTATTCTAAGTTAATTAAACGGTCGATTGATGTAATTTTTTTTTGTTCATCCAGAAATTGAATCCCTGAGTTTCTTCCCTTTGCCACTTTCACCGTACAACAAAAAAGTTAACGAGGAAAAAATCATTTGAAAAGAAAATCAATTGACATCTTCGAGTTTTCACAGTTTTTGCAAGGATTTTCGATTGTGTCGATCCAACAGTCTAATAAACTCAAAGGACACTTGAGAAAAATAGAAAAATACACCGCAAAAGAATTTCTTTTTGAAATTAAATCGATTTAAAATCAACACCAGGGAAAAATGCACGCAAAAAAAAACCCCCTCCGCCCCTTTGCGATATGAGAAAGAAATCCTGGCATAATAAAAACTTTTTACCTTTTAAAATGCCCGCACAAATGAATGAAACCCGAGGTGGTGTTGCATTTTTATAAATCCTCCCCTCGGTGCACAACGCATTATTCTATTATAACCGCATTACTGAGTCCTTATTGAGTACCTATTATTATTCATTAGCACCGATTGTGACCTGGATTTCGGTTGGGTTTAGTTCCGTATCAATTTGTACTATCGTTGTTATCACATTTCTTTTTGTGAAACAGCGAGTGAGACGAGAGAAGGTGTGCAGAAATGTACATAATCGGATTACATCGATGCAAACAAGAAATTCGCCAGACAGGCGAAGAATTATTTTACGGAAACGCGACGGTGGTGCCGGCGATATTAAATTTGGAAATGGATTGCGATGTATGAGAGCACAAAAGTTTGATTAGGTAGGGGGACTGGTGGTGGGGTTGGAAAGGACCACAATGCTGTCAGTCTGTCAATTTGTCAGTTTGTCAGTCTGCGTACAAGATTTCGCAAAAACTAACAGAGCTAGAAGCTTGAAATTTTACAGACATATTTGATCCTGGAATGGGTCAACTTTTGGCGGTAATCCGTTAACCGGAAGTAACCAAAATCGCGGCTTTTTAAAAATCACAATTTCGTTTTTCGCGATTTACTTCGAAACTAGGCGTTTTCGGTAATCTTATGTAGGATAACCGTTGGATACAATAAGATTTTCTACATCTTTGTGCCAAAGCGGCCAGCGGCAAATATTCCCCATTAGTGTTCCGTATTTTCGGGACTCAAAGATTTATTATTGTTAATCATCGGGAATCCCACTTGAGGTGTTTCAAGTGCCTGCTCAACCGCTGTATCCCGTCCAAACCTAAAAATTATCCTCGATCGCTTCGGTATCTGTACCTAACCTAACCTAGCCTAACCTAACCTACGAAAAGAAAGGAAAAAAAAGTTTAAATCCACTCAAGACCCGACAATTGTGCCGTTCCGCCCCGTGGCCACTCAATTTACAAATTGAATGGAACTTTTGCGGAATCAAACAATAAAAATGTCCAAATATTTCAGCACTTGGTAAAAAGATTAAAAATCTCTGCACTCGAATTTACAAAGAAGGGAATTAAGATGAATTCACACCACATTTACATTGAATGGACAAAATTTCCTTTATTTTTCATTGCTCGTCCTGTTTTTTCTTCACATGTTTTTTTTTCACTCGTCTAAACTACTTGAAGGTGAAGAAGAAGATGAAAAAGAAAAAAGAATTTCTTCTTTAAATGAGATAAGATCCAATCCTATATCAATTTTCATTAGATTAGATTAGGTTTCTGTGAAGTGGACCACAAAAGCTGGTGTCAATTTTATTAGGTCGGTACCTGACGACAAAAAAAATAGTAGAAGTAACCCCAGATGTGCAGAAATGTCACAAATTGAATAATTAACTGTGATTACCTTCATTTGACGTGTAATTTATTTATGCTCCGAATGAAAAAAAATATTTTTTTTCCTTTTTAGTGCATTTTTATTAAATATAAGCTTTTTTTAAACATTTTTTTTTCATGTTTCTTTTATCTTATTTCATCCTTTTTAGTCTTTCATCACGCTTGTTCCTACTTTTTAACCGACTTCCAAAAAGGAAAAGGTTCTCAATTCCACCTGAATATTTTTTTAGTCTTCGAATCCTTGCTTTTGAGTTATCCTTGCATTTGAGTTGTTTTTACGAACCTTTTGACTCCAGAGTTGAATTCGGTGACCTCAAAAACCCCCCGGATAAGATTTTCTCCAGGAAGTTTGCAGGAAAAGATAATCCCGTTATCCGTACAGGACCT
>OZ035964.1:1705000-1730000 GCA_964034945.1 Chrysopilus asiliformis
GCTGCGCTGCGCCCTCTATCGCAATAGTTTTGTAAAATATTTCCGGAGTAGCGGAATGAAAAACGAAATTTTGACGGAAATTTGAGGAAAATTCTTTACAGTTAAAGGGAAGTTTTATGAAGAAAATGCCCTGCTTGGAAAGAAAATTCGACTTGGAAAATCCCATCAAAAATAGAGAATTTTTTACTGGAAACTAAAGCTGTGGGCTTTTTTATTTAACGAAATCTGGAGTATATCTTCAAGTGTGCTTTTTAAAAGCTTTTATTTAGCTTGCATTCGTGTCTGTCTGTCGGGGACAAATCTTGCAATCCAATTTTGACCCATTCCCACTCATCCGATTGACTTGAAATTTGGCACACATCCGTAACTCCGATCACAATACAATATTTTCGCACTACTGCGTCCTTGTAACGACAAGGCAAGGTCCTATAAGGATAACACGATTACCCTTTTTCTCATATTTCCCGGAAAAAAATCTCATCTGACGGTTTTTTGGGATCGCTGGCATTAAGAAGCCTGTAAAAATAACGGAAGGTCTTGTATGGATGTCGTGGCTGTTTGTGGAAATATTTTTCCTACTCAGAACAAGCCCCTAAAAACTCGAAAAAAATATTTACGGGATAGAAAAGGTCTCGGAAATATTTTTCCCGCTAAGGAAAAGCCTCTAGAAATTCGAGTAAAATATTTTTCGGACGAAAAAGGCCTCGGAAATATTTTTCCCGCTAAGGAAGAGCCTCTGGAAATTCGAAAAAAATATTTCCCGGACGGAAAAGGTCTCGGAAATGTTTTTCCCGCTAAGGAAGAGCCTCTTAAAAATCGAGAAAAATATTTCCCGTATAGAAAAGGTCTCGAAAGTATTTTTCCGACTAAGAACAAGCCTCTAAAAATTCGGAAAAAGTATTTCTCGGATAGAATAGGTTTCGAAAGTATTTTTCCCACTCAGAACAAGCCTCTAAAAAATCGAGAAAAATATTTCCCGTATAGAAAAGGTCTCGAAAGTATTTTTCCGACTAAGAACAAGCCTTTAAAAATCCGAAAAAATATTTCCCGGACGGAAAAGGTCTCGGAAATGTTTTTCCCGCTAAGGAAGAGCCATTAGAAATTCAAAAAAAATATTTCCCGGACGGAAAAGGCCTGGGAAATATTTTTCCTACTCAGAACAAGCCTCTAAAAATTCGAAAAAAAATATTTTCCGGGCGGAAAAGGTTTCGGAAATATTTTTCCCGCTAAGAAAGAGCCTCTAGAAATTCGAAAAAAATATTTCCCGGACGGAAAAGGCCTGGGAAATATTTTTCCTACTCAGAACAAGCCTCTAGAAATTCGAAAAAAATATTTCCCGGACGGAAAAGGTCTCGGAAATATTTTTCCCGCTAAGGAAGAGCCTTTAGAAATTCGAAAAAAATATTTCCGATAATCACAGTTAATCCAGGTGTGAGAGCTTTTCTTAAGCCCAAATCAGATTAACGATTGCGATTACGATTACGATTGAGATCAAAGCTTTCAAGTCCCTATCGCTAAAAGCTTTGATCTCATTGGTCGAGAAGCTTCAATCGTAATCGCAATCGTTAGTCTGAATTGGGCTTCAAGCTGGAGTTGCAGGTTTTCTAATGGTGGGATTTTTTCTGCAACGGAATTTGCAGGTATTCCAATTGTGGGCGTTTTTCTTCATCCAAAGAACCAGTTTTGCCAAGCGTGAACTTTTTCCCAAAACTGAAGCTGCAAATATTTCGCATTTCTGATTTTTTCTGAGTTTTTTTTTCGTAGCTTTTTTCGTTTTTCCTCGATAGCTTGGAAAACTGTAAACGCTTACAAAAGTTTAATCAATAAATAATATCTGGGGCAATTCAACCGTCCATTATTCGCATTTGTTGTACAAATGCCAGTTAAATGAAATTATCGGAAGTGAAAGAAGCAACAAAAGGATAACGGAATCAGACGTTGTAATAACAGCATCAAATACACAACCAACAGTAACAACAGCAGGAGGAAAGAAAACATCATACAATAATACAAACCAAATTGATTTACATGCAGAATTTTCCACTCCAATCCTCTAATTGATGACACGAGAGGGTGGAAAATTCATTTACTTAAATGGGCGAAAAATTGACATAAATCGGGAGTACATTTATTTGCTTATGGCGATGTGATGATATTATTTCGAACAATAGATGAAAGTCTGTTATATGATATATATATAGCTATATCTATAACCACCAGTGTTGGGGCCAGATAATTATTTTTTTATCTAGATAAAGATAAAGATAAATGCTCGTAATGTTTATCTAGATAAGATAATAGATAATGAAAATATGAAAGATAATAGATAAGATAAGATAAAAAGCCAAATTATCTAGATAATTTTTAGATAAATATTTATTTTGACATTGCACAAAATTCAAAATTACGTAACTAAAAAAAATAGCACAAATTTTTTTGCTTTTCTTGATTTCCAATTTAAATATAATAAGAAACGAAATAATAATAAAAGAAAACGGATAAGAAACGTTATCGTAACGTAACGAAATAACGAAATGATTTTCGGGCTTTTTCTTCAAAATTACGTTATAATGAACGTTATAGAAATTCAATTCCGTTACCATAACGAAAAACGAAAAAAATATTACGTTTTTTCGTTGTTTATTAGTATTTCCTTGTTTTGTTCAGTATTATTTTTTGTGAAATTTCCCACAAAAGTTCATCAAGTATAACCCCACAGACATAAAATATAATCAAAAATATTGGAGTAGTGTTTTTAATCGTATTTTGATTCTAAATCGGATTTTGTTTTGGCCAGATTCACTCTATTTCTGGAGATACAAAAATGGAAATCTTCTAAGCAAGTTTTTTGGTAGCGAAAAGATTTTTTTTTTAGTAACTCCAGAAGTAGAGCGAAATTCTATAAAAAAATTCTATATCTTTGATATCAAAATCACGCTTTTGTGGAGACAGTTTTTTTAATGAACAAAACTTTTGTGTGATTTTTTGTCTTTTGTATTTTTTATTGATTTTTTAACTTAATAATCACATTTTTTCCCGTTTTTATTTGTATTTTCTTTTTGCTGAGTTTTATTATTTGTTGTACAATTTATTTTTATGGAAACTGAACTGAATTACTTTGTGACAAACTATTATTAAAGTGCGGTTTTTTGTTTTCAGTTTCAATACAATGTGTAACGGAATAATAACATTATAACGTAACGAAATTAAGTTTTTTATCGATACAAAACGAAATAACGTCACGAAATATAAGTTTAATTTTGCCACGTAAGGAAATTTATAACGTTATGATTTTTTATTTCGTTCATAGCCCGGTTTACACTTGGCAACAGTTACTGGCAGAACTTTTTTTTTATGGACAAGAGAAGAGAGGCGAGGGAAAGAGTGACACTTCGCTTCCTTGTCCGTAAACAAAAATTGTTGCCAAGTATAAAACTGTTCCTAAAAAAAGTTTTTAGGTTTTCAAAAGTATGCAGAAAACAATTTCGTTTCAGCATTTTTTCAGATTTAATTTTTTGATTTTCGGTGGTAACGATTATCTCTAGATAAATGGGATTTTCCTTTATCTAGATAAGATAAAGATAACTTTTTTGGGGTGTTATCTAGATAAGATAAAGATAACATTTTTTTTTATCTAGATGATTATCTAGATAATTATTATCTAGATAACCCCAACACTGATAACCACCCTATTCTATCTAACTTTTTAGAGTGTTCCGTACTCTTCCGCACACACACACTCATCACATCTACAGGGATAGATTTCGATGCGAAATAATAGTACTAGTATGATTGTGTCCTGTGATAGTAGCATCGTTTTATTAACCTAATCAAATTATCCACTCCCTCCCCCCCTCCCCTTCCCCTCTCCCTTCCAGCCACGCCATACTATTTTTTAGGTAGGCAATTTGTCAACATTTACAAGCTTCAAACAAAATACAGGGATAGATAATGCTTACGCCCCCCACCCTCCACAATTTCTTTGTGTTCGACTCTGAGGTCGTCTTGACATTTTCAGTCAACCACCGCTCAATATTGGTCCCTATTTTTATTTATTGTTTGATACCCACCCGGTAACATTTTCCCTTATCGGATTATCAATAATAATTCCGAAAATTATAGGGCAGCTTTGCATATAGCATTATGAATTGTAGCCCACCATCCCCTATCGAGACTACACACTCACCCCAGCGAACGCAACGCATGTATTTTAATCTAGTGCCCATCATCATCATCATCATCACGAAATCAATTCCCTGAGGTGGGCAGCAGCCGCACAACTGAAATTTCGAACCCTTCCGGCGCTTTTTGTGTATGCCGGAATATGAAAGATGCTAAAAGGATAATTTTAAGCGAACAAAACGAACGACAAATAAGTAAATCATAATCAATTTTAGGTAAGGTAAAGTGACAAATTTTTGATATTTAATTATATTACACTCAGACAAAAAATTTGTCATATGGACAAAATCATTGTTAAATTAACATTTTTTTTTGTTAAACTCACAAAAAAACCGTCAATTGAAATAAGTATCTTTGGAGGGAAATCTTTATTCAACCAACAAATTGTTTTTTTTTATAAATAATAAACTTACAAGTGATGTTTTGTTAAATCAATAAAACAATTGTGAAATTAAGGGTTTTTTAAAAGCTTTTATTTAGCTTGCTTTCGTATCTGTCCGTCTGTCTGTCTTGTAAGGACAATAGAAGCTCCTGCAAGGATAACGCGATTATCATTTTTCCCAAATTTTCCGGAAAAAATCTCATCTGAGGGTTGTTGGGGTCGCTGCATCCGATTCTGGCATTAAGGTCCTGGAAGGATGACGTTGCTGTTCGTGAAAAGATGTTTCCTGTACAAATTCGAAAAAAAACATTTCCCGGACGAAAAAGGTTTCAGAAATATTTTTCCGATTCAGGACAAGCCTCTAAAAATTCGAAAAAAATATTTCCCGGGTGGAAAAGGTCTCGAAAATATTTTTCCTACTCAGAAGAAGCCTCTAAAAATTCTAAAAAAATATTTCCCGGACGAAAAAGGCTTCAGAAATATTTTTCCGATTCAGAACAAGCCTCTAAAAATTCGAAAAAAATATTTCCCGGGTGGAAAAGGTCTTGAAAGTATTTTTCCTACTCAGAAGAAGTCTCTAAAAATTCGAAAAAAATATTTCCCGGACGAAAAAGGTCTCGGAAATATTTATCCCGCTAAGGAAGAGCCTCTAAAAACTCGGAAAGAATATTTCTCGGGCGGAAAAGGTCTCGGAAATATTTTTCTTACCCAAAAAAAGCCTCTAAAAATTCGAAAAAACATTTCCTGAACGGAAAAGGTCTCGGAAATATTTTTCCCGATTAGGAAGAGCCTCTAAAAACTCGGAAAAAATATTTTTCGCGCGAAAAAGGTTTCAGAAATATTTTTCCGATTCAGAACAAGCCTCTAAAAATTCGAAAAAAATATTTCCCGGGTGGAAAAGGTCTCGAAAGTATTTTTCCGTCTAAGAACAAGCCTTTAAAAATTTGAAAAAAATATTTCCCGGACGGAAAAGGTCTCGAAAATACTTTTCCGACTCAGAACAAACATCTAAAATTTCCTTTTTAGTGCATTTTTTAAAATATAAGCCTTTTTTATTCTTCCGCTGAAGGTACAGTTTTTCCAGTTGTTGTGGGTTTTTTTCTACCGTTGAATCTTCAGATATTCTATTATATTACACTGAAATTGTGGTGGTAAGGGGGTGGCGTATCAGCCGCTTATGTACAGCTTTTTTTGTAAGTTACGTTCATATCCAGGTGCGGGCTTTTTGCCGCAGGTAATCCAGATGTGGGCTTTTTTGTCTTCAGCTGAATCTTTAGATTATTCAGAATTATTTAATTTTAGATGCCTGGACACACCTCTCTACCCTATAGTTTGAGGATGATGGTGTCATTTTACGTGGCGACAATCTATAACGTCTCATCATTTCAAATTGACACAAATAAAATATTAGTCATTAAAAGAGAACCGTTAGGGCATGATCAACGGTAAACGGTAAGCGAAACGAAACTTTAAGTGGCAAGGATATGAAACTAGCAGATAATTGAGTTAATTTCTAGTACAGACAGATAGACTGGGGTGATGATTTCTTCCCCCGTTTTCATACAATGGTAACAAGTTTTATTATCCATAATACGGTGTAATAAACAACATTACGATGAGTTACAAAAAAAACGGCAGCCGGGCTCAATTCCAGACAACAATTGAATTTCGGAAAAATGTTTTTCTTCGATTTTTCATAGGGGATGTAGCTTCAGAAGCACAAACAAAATAGAAAAAAAATAGTAATAATGAAGAAAATTCGCACCAAAAATGTGTGTTTGTCGCCGCGGCGGCGTTTGACAAATTGTTGAGAAATTCCGGATAAATGGATCAATTAAGTCGGATCGAATGAAACGTCATGGACTGGAGAATTCAATTATTCCGGGTGCCGTCAATCCATAGAGCCGAATTTAGTTTTCCACAGGACCCTTTTTTCGATATGTGAATTAAGGGGAGTGTCAAATTGGAAATTGCGTTAAAACGGTGACAATAATTTCGTTTTCATGCCTTTGATCGAAATAATAACGGTGTCTAATTGATAGGTTGAGCGAATCAAGTGAGCGGCAGACAGCCGCTTTTCTCCGGTTGCCGTTTGTGGAAATATTTTTTCTACTCGGAACAAGCTTCTAAAAATTCGAAAAAAATATTTCCCGAACGGAAAATGTCTCGGTAATATTTTTCCTACCCAGAAAAAGTTTCTAAAAATTCGAAAAAATATTTCCCGGGCGGAAAAGGTCTCGGAAATATTTTTCCCGATTAGGAAGAGCCTCTAAAAACTCGAAAAAAATACTTTTCGAGCGGAAAAGGTCTCGGAAATATTTTTCCCGCTAAGGAAGAGCTTCTAAAAACTCGAAAAAAAAATATTTCCCGGGCGGAAAAGGTCTCGGAAATATTTTTCCCGCTCAAGAAGATCGTTTAGAAATTCGAAAAAAATATTTTCCGAACGGAGAATGTCTCGGAAATATTTTTCCTACCCAGAAAAAGCCTCTAAAAATTCGAAAAAAATATTTCCCGGGCGGAAAATGTCTCGAAAATATTTTTCCCGCTAAAGAAGATCGTTTAGAAATTCGAAAACAATATTTCCCGAACGAAGAATGTCTCGGAAATATTTTTCCTACCCAGAAAAAGCCTCTAAAAATTTATATTATGTTCCCCTGTATCTGATCTTAAATGACTTCCCCACATTTTTTAATGATGGAATTTAAAAAGAAAAGGTAATTCCAACAAAATCTAAAATATTTTTTGATCTCTGGCGAGAAAATACCGTCGTTTATTTTATACGAAGAGCAAAATGTGATTAAAAATACAAGTTACACAGCAGCATCCCTTTCTCCCACACTGCAACGTTCAGATAATATGCAAAAAAAAAAAACGGGAGCAGCGGCAAAAAGCAATTCCCACAGGAGCTCTTTCCTGATATTATTCAGAATAATACGCATAGATGGTCTGCGGTTTAAAGAAATTTAGGTTATGTGGTGTGACTGAATGTTAAAAAGGTGAAAGGGATACAATAGGCGTGATAATGGCATGCGTAAGAAAGGAAATGTTGTCCTGTGGGAAACAAATTCATTCGAATTGGGCATGACTGAAATTTGTTATTAGTCCCAGGAGGAGGCGTGGCTTAAGTGCGCGCCAATCAAAATGGACTGACTGTAAAAGGGCGGTGCCACGATAAATTCATTTCGAACTCGAAAATGTGAAATGCATCCCACCTACAGGATATTCAAAGGAATTTTTATTAGGAGTCACAGTTTTCTCCCTTCACACGACGCCCTTCGACATTCACAGTAAATTTCCATGCCCTTGGCATATCCTTAACCCGTTCGCGCCCTCGTCGGGATTATTTACGCAACCTATTTGCTTATATATTCATATTTTTATGTCCTTGGTGTATTCAGTCAATTATTATCTACCATCTAGCGGTTGTATATATTTTTTTTATATCAAAATTTAGCTAATAAAAATTTCTTTGATGCATAGGAAAACAGGAAAACACCAGTAAATTTTTTCTCTCTCTATTGTAAAGATTATGGGATTCATTTTCAATCCCAAAAAAAAAAACTGAAGCGAATAAAAAAGAAACTCTGCTTTCAAAACGTCCCTAAAAACTTTAAGGGCAAAAAATTGCTTATAAAAGAATTTTGGGGACAGAAATTTGCTTTTAACAGAACGTAAAGAAGTAAATATTCCAAATGTCAGCGTTTTTCTCAAGCCAAATATTGTTTTCTATACTACAGCACAGCAGTATTTTTTTCAGTCCGGATTTTGTTTTCGTATTTGAAAAAGTTTGTTTTGAGAAGGAAAAATATTTCCGAGACATTTTCCATCCGGGAAATATTTTTTTTTTCGAATTTTAGAGGCTTTTTCTGGGTAGGAAAAATATTTCCGAGACATTTTCCATCCGGGAAATATTTTTTATTCTTTCAAAAAACAACCCTAAAAATTTTGGGGATCAAAAATTTGTTCATAAAAAAATTGCTCATAAAATATGTGAAAGAAATAACGACTCACCGTTGAACCGAAAACTGGAGCTCCTGAGTCTGGCACAATTTCTGTACCTACAAAACTACGATGCACTTAGCCGCCCTTTTTTTGACGGAACACCCGCGAAAGTTTTGGCGAATTAAATGGCGAGGCGAATTTCACAAGGCCTTTTTATGAAATGGCTTTCATTTAGTTTTTTTCCTCACATAAACTGATGTCTTTTTCGATCAAAAAAAGATTTTCGCGAACCGACCCGACCGCACACGCGTATTCAATTTTTCGAAAGCAACCGATGAACGTTTTAGTTTCGATCGGTGTTTGCTGACAAAAAAAAAAGAAAATTAATTTTATTGTCTTTAATTTTATTGTCTTTAATTTCTTTTGTATAAGTGTTGATAATAAAATCTTTTCCTCCACTTCACCCCTCGCTTAAATGCGTGACGTATTCAGATTTTCAACAAATTTTCTTTAAAAGCCGTAATTTTTTCACTAAAATTGTATATTGAAAATTCTTCTCATATAAATAACAGAAAAGAAGCGAATACGAAAAAAGCCAGGTTTTCAATATAAAATTATTAAAAAGGATGTTTTTTCCTATATCATCTAATTTTGGAATCGTATAATTTTTTTGGATGGTGATCCTGACAGACGCGCGCCGCCATTGAGACTTTTTTTTGTGAAACAAAAAGTAGAAACAAAAAGTAGAAATCCTGCCAACGCATACCTGGATTTTCAGATTTCCACATCGTAAACTCATTCCTCCGACATCCAATTTGCGTTCCTTTTTTTCCTTTTCTGTAAAAACGCCGGAAAATTCAGAAATTTAATTTTCGTAGAAAGGAACAAAACAAAGAAAGAAAAGAAGCCGATAGCCAGGCAGCCGACACTTGCCGTGGTGGCATTTTTTGATTCCCGGTAACCGAAACGACCGATCCTTCGATAGATTGCAAAAAATCACCGAAATTTTAATTTTTTGCACGCGAATTTCAATAATAAAAAAGTTCACAACACACTAAAACACGACCCCACGAACGTAAAAAAAAAACATGCCAGGTGAACAGCGAAGGTGGAATTGAATTATTTTGGGCGTAGAAAGACCCTGTCTGCGACCCTACCGTTGGCGCGACATTTTTGAATTTTTCGATCAAATGTGAATTTTTTGACTTTTTTCCTGTTTTGGCTGTCAAATACCAACAGCGATGTAGATGACGTACGAAACATGATAAATTCTTTTTCCATTTTCTAAAAATTTTCATTATTTTCATTATACAAAAACTTTTCCGAAGATTTGTCAGCGCCATCTAGTGTCAGGCAGGGGAATTGTATCTCTTAAAACTCACTTTTTTTTATTAATTGGGTAGCAATTTCCACAAAAAAATCCTACAAAATAAAACCGTGTCACCAGAAAATTCGTTACAGAACATTTTCTTATCCAAAAAACAAAAAAAATTGTAATCATATTAAAATATAGTTCCCATGCTTCCATTATGCTTGTGAGTTAGAAATTCCCCTCTTGACAGCTAAACCATTTCCCGCCAAAATGAAAATAAATAAAATAATTTGCAATATTCCAAATTTTAAAAGGAGGAAAATGCTTCGTTTTTATGCGTATATATTTTACAGGTATTTTGCCGTAAAACAGGTGAAAGATTTGAATGAAAACAGCCTGTGAACGACGAAAAACAGCGAAAATCTGACGGTCGCCACAGAAGGGGAAATTTATTTTTTAATTTTCCTGTTTTCTTCCTATTTAATAGATAAAATTACACAGCAATTGGCATGTTCAAAGCGAATTTGCATTTTCTCATCAAATCCCACAATTTGAATTAAAAATCTTTCATAAAACTATAAAAACTTATTGATAGAAATCAAGTCTACATTCGATGTCCATTTGCTTGTTTTTCCCTGTGAAAATTTCTTCGATTTTTTTAACAAAATTTTTGATTTTCCAAACGACTTTAGCTAGAGATCTGAAATTTTGCACAAATGCAAGTATCATAAAGAGAAAGAATTGGTAAAAAAATGGGCAAAATCGGATAACTCCTTCCCCCCTTCACGGCAAAAGTTTGAAGTTTTTGGCGATTTTCTTGAAAACGGTTCGGTTTATCAAAAAAGTTTCAAAGAGAAAAGTGCTTACAATGTAATTCTACATAATTCATTCATATATCATAAAGTCGAACGAGCCATATTTACGGTGTTTTATGTCGCTCAAAAATTTTTCATTTTCTTCGGAGACTTTTTCCATCTCCAATTTGCCTGAAATCAATTGTTTTCAAAAATTCATATCTTTTGACCTGTTTCTCGTAGATGCACACTCTTTTCAGCAAAATGTAGGGAAATTGTCTGAATTTTTCAAATAAAGTATCGTTAGAAAAAAGTTTCATCCAAATTTTTTCACGGCGAGGAAAACATTCGGTAAATTCGAGAACACTCCTTTGCTGGTTACTTATTTTAATAAAACTTTCTGCTGTTAGATGTAAAATACAATTTTATACAACTTATTTAAAGACATGAAGGTGGTATTTCAAACTGTTTTCGTGTTATGAACCGAAAATTAACCCGTAGTGGAAGAAAACCACTTGAAAAATTTAAAAAGGGGGGAAAGAGTGGTCAGATTGAATTTTGGTATATGGCCGAATTATGTAAAATTACATTATAAATACTTTTCTCTTTGAAACTTTTTTGATAAACCGAACCGTTTTCAAGAAAATCGCCAAAAACTTCTATTTTTGCCGGGAAGGGGGGAAGGAGTTATCCGGTTTTGCCAATTTTTTCACCAATTCTTTCCTTTAACGAGACTCGCATTTGTGCAAAATTTCAACCCTCTAGCTAAAGTCATTTGGAAAATCAAAAAATTTCATTAAAAAATCGAAGAAATTTTCACAGGGAAAAACAAGCAAATGGACATCGAATGTAGACTTGATTTCTATCAATAAGTTTTTATAGTTTTATGAAAGATTTTTAATTCAAATTGTGGGATTTGATGAGAAAATGCAAATTCGCTTTGAACATGCCATATGCTACGTAATTTTATCCATTAAATCGGATGAAAACAGGAAAATTAAAACACAAATTTCCCCTTCTGTTGTCACCGTCAGATTTTCGCTGATTTTCGTGGTTCCCAGGCTGTTTTCTTTCAGATCTTTCACCTGTTTTACGGCAAAATACCTGCAAAATATATACGCATAAAAACGAAGCATTTTCCTGCTACCAATATTTGGAATATTGCAAATTTTATTTATTTTCATTTTGGCGCGAAAATTTTTAGCTGTCAAGAGGGGAATTTCTAATCTCACAAGCATAATGGCAGCATGGGAACTATAATTGAAAATTAAAGCGGGTGATTTTGTATTTCAGTTGATAGAAGCTTAACCAGTTTGAATAATTTAATGTTTTATTTACCTTTTCTTATACTTTCCAATTCTTAAAAATATTTAATAGTCCAACATTTATTCAATACTACTATTTCGGATTACATTTAAAATCAATCGTGACCAATTGACACTAAAAAATTCTCCATTTACCTTCATTTCTAAATTATTACCTTTAGCTGGCTTTAATTAATTTTTTTTTCGTCATTTTATAGAGGTTTATATGAAATCGAATAAAAATTTGACTGTTCACGCTAATATTTCCTAGACGGCTAATTTGCCGCAAAAATCTTCCATTTAGATTTTGTAGCCCTGTTAATTTACTACAAGTTTGGTCAAAGATGTTGCCCCCTAAAATGCACCTGTAATGAAATATTCACAAAACGCCATAATTGAATTTCTTCAAATGTCACGTAAAATCAAAAAAAAAACTCCAAAAAAATAAAATAAAAAAAGCTCAAAAACAACTAGAAACGAGAAATTAAAGGAAAATTTTGGATCGAGTTCTGGCTAAAATCGGTTCAAAGCACGAAATTAGAAAATAAAAAATAAATTAACTCAATAGATGGCGCTGTTATCCATCAAATTGTACTACAGGAGAATTTTTAGACTTTCAGCCTATTGACATAAGAAATTCCCCTCTTGACAGCTAAAAAATTTCCCGCCAAAATGAAAATAAATAAAATAATTTGCAATATTCCTAATTTTAAATGGAGGAAAATGCTTCGTTTTTATGCATATATATTTTACAGGTATTTTGCCGTAAAACAGGTGAAAGATCTGAAAGAAAACGGTTTGGGAACGACGAAAATCAGCGAAAATCTGATGGTGGCCAAAGAAGGGGAAATTCATTTTTTGATTTTCCTGTTTTCTTCCTATTTAAGGGATAAAATTACACAGCAATTGGCATTTTCAAGGCGAATTTACATTTTCACATGAAATCCCACAATTTGAATTAAAAATCTTTCATAAAAACATAAAAACTTTTTGATAGAAATCAAGCCTACATTCGATGTCCATTTGCTTGTTTTTTCTTGTGAAAATTTCTTCGATTTTTTCAACGAAATTTTTTGATTTTCCAAATGCTTTAGCTAGAGGTTTGAAATTTTGCACAAGTGAGAGTCTCGTCAAAAGAAAGAATTGATAAAAAAATGGGCAAAATCGGATAACTCCTTCCCCCCTTCCCGGGAAAAATTGAAGTTTTTGGCGATTTTCTTGAAAACGGTTCGGTTTATCAAAAAAATTTCATAGAGAAAAGTATTTATAATGTAATTTTACATAATTCGGCCATATACCAAAATTCAATCTGACCACTCTTTCCCCCCTTTTTTAATTCTTCAAGTGGTTTTCTGCCACTACGGATTAGTTTTCGCTTCATAACACGAAAACAGTTTGAAATACAACCTTTGTGTATTTAAAGAAGTTGTAGAGAATTGTATTTAGCACCTAACAGTAGAAAAATTGATTAAAACAAGTAACCAGAAAAGGAGTTTTCTCGAATTTACCGAATCTTTTCCTCGCCGTGAAAAAAATTGGATGAATTTTTTTTCTCACGATACTTTATTTGAAAATTTCAGACAATTTCCCTACATTTTGCTGAAAAGAGTGTGCATCTACGATAAACAGGTCAAAAGATATGAATTTTTGAAAAAAATTGATTTCAGGCAAATCTGAAATGGAAAAAATCTTCGAAGAAAATCGAAAATCTTTGAGCGACATAAAACACCATAAATGTGGTTCGGGTGATTTTATGATATATGAATGAATTATGTAAAATTACGTTGTAAACACTTTTCTCTTTGAAACTTTTTTGATAAACCGAACCGTTTTCAAGAAAATCGCCAAAAACTTCAAACTTTTGCCGTGAAGGGGGGAAGGAGTTATCCGATTTTGCCCATTTTTTTACCAATTCTTTCTCTTTATGATACTTGCATTTGTGCAAAATTTCAGATCTCTAGCTAAAGTCGTTTGGAAAATCAAAAATTTTGTTAAAAAAATCGAAGAAATTTTCACAGGGAAAAACAAGCAAATGGACATCGAATGTAGACTTGATTTCTATCAATAAGTTTTTATAGTTTTATGAAAGATTTTTAATTCAAATTGTGGGATTTGATGAGAAAATGCAAATTCGCTTTGAACATGCCAATTGCTGTGTAATTTTATCTATTAAATAGGAAGAAAACAGGAAAATTAAAAAATAAATTTCCCCTTCTGTGGCGACCGTCAGATTTTCGCTGTTTTTCGTCGTTCACAGGCTGTTTTCATTCAAATCTTTCACCTGTTTTACGGCAAAATACCTGTAAAATATATACGCATAAAAACGAAGCATTTTCCTCCTTTTAAAATTTGGAATATTGCAAATTATTTTATTTATTTTCATTTTGGCGGGAAATGGTTTAGCTGTCAAGAGGGGAATTTCTAACTCACAAGCATAATGGTAGCATGGGGACTATATTTGAATATGATTACAATGTTTTTTGTACATCTCCGAAGACATGAATTTTTTCAAAATTAACATCGTTTCCAGCGAATCTGAAATGGGAAAATCTTTGAACGCCATAAATGACTATAAATTGTGTTTTAAACACTTTTTCTGTGATTGACGCGTCGTTTTCGAGCAAATCATGAGAAACTAAAATTTCAAACGGAGTGGAGGGAAGGAGTTTTGCGATATTTTCCATTGTTTGAGGAATTTTTACTCTACGAAATACGAATTTATTCGCTCGGAAGATCACAAAAATTTGCTCGAGAAAATCAAAAAATCCGCAGGAAAAATAAACAAATAGCAATGTGGCGAAGGTAGAGCAGAAAATGATAGAAGCTTGACTAGTTTGAACCATTTAATGTTTTATTTACCTTTTTTTATGCTTTCAAATTGTTAAAACTATATAATAGTCCAACATTTACCCAATACTACTATTTCGGATTACATTTAGAATCAATCATGATCAATTGACATTAAAGAATTGTCCAGTTACCTTCATTTATCAAAATTATTGCCATTAGTTGGCTTTAATTAATTTTTTTCGTCATTTTATAGAGGTTTATATGAAATCGAATAAAAATTTGACTGTTCACGCTAATATTTCCTAGACGGCTAATTAGCCGCAAAAATCTTCCATTTAGATTTTGTGGCCCTGTTAATTTACTACAAGTTTGGTCAAAGATGTTGTCCTCTAAAATGCACCTGAACTGAAATATTCGCAAAACGCCAAAATTGAATTTCCTCATATCAAAGAAAATCAAATGAAATAAAAAAAACTTCTTCCTGCCTTGCTCAATTTATCCACTGAATCTAAAAGAAAATTTCGGTTCGAGTTCTGGCTAAAATTCGGTTAAAAGTCTGGCATTTAGGAAAAAAAAATAAAACTCAATAGATGGCGCTGTTATCTATCAAATCGTGCCAATCTAGAATTTTTAAACCAGCAACTTTGAACAACTTTGAGCCTTATTGCTAACCCATAGGACTCAAATTTGCTATTATGGGATACAAAAGGCTGATTTTCAATAAAATAATCCCAATGGAATCTTAAGAAAAAATTCAAAATACGAAAATAAAAATATTTAAAATCCTAAAATCTTTTTTAATGGAATTTCGGCTATAAATACATTGAACGCTTTGCTCCATACCGTATTTCGTTTCGTGCTTGTTCCCTCACTGTTAAATCTTTGATTTTTCCGAGTAAATTTTTTATTTATTTTCCAAACGAGAAAATTAAAATTCTGAAATTATGCACAAATGCGTGTCTCATAAAATTAAAGAACTGGTAAAAAATGGGCAACATCGGATCACTTCTTCCCTGATTTCGGGGGAAAAAATTGAGCTTTTGGCGAATTTCTCGAAAACCTTTCGTTCAATCGAAAAAGTTATGAAGGAAAAAGTGTTTAGAATATAATTTTCCATAATTCGTCGATAGATAAAAATTCAATCCGTCCACTCCTTCCCCTCCACCCAGCAAAAATTGTGGTTTATGTCGATTTTCTCAAAACCGGCAAGGCGAATCGAAAAAGTTTCAAAAAGAAAAGAATTTAGAATGAAATTTTACATAATTCATTCATACATCATAAATTCGACCAAACCACATTTATTCCGTTTTATGTCATTCAAAGTGTTTTCATTTTCCCCGAAAAAATTTTTCATATCAGATTTGCCTGAAATCATTTTTTCTTCAAAAATTCATATCTTGCGACCTGTTTATCGTAGATGCACACTCTTTATAGAAAAATGTCTATTTTCAAAACTGCTATTGTGAGAAAAGAGTTTCCCACAAAACTTTTCACGGCAGAGGAAAATTTGGAAAAAAAACTCTTCGCAGTTACTTATGTTTATAAAATTTTACAGTTACATGCTAAATACAATTCCCTATCACTTCTTCAAAGATAATATTTCTAAGTGTTTTTCGTGTTTAGGACCGAAAACTAACCCGTATGACAGCAAATCACTTGAAAAAATCGCCAAAGACGAATAGTTTTACCTACAAGGCGGTTTTCGCAGGGAAAAACAAACCGAGAGACACTAAATGCTAACTCCATTTTATTTTTGAAAAAAAGCTTTCATTTTTAAAATTGTGGGAATTGAATGTGAAAATGCAAAATCGTTTTGAAAACACGAACTTCTTAGTAATTTTATTGATTAGGGAAACTATGAACGAAATTTCCGTTTTTTGGTCACTGATTTTCTTCGTCTTCGCAGATTTTTCATCAGTTTTACGGAAAAATACCTGCAAAAGCTATGCGCATAAAAATAAATCATTTTCCTAAACTAAAAATTTGTAATTTTGCACATTTAAATTATTTTCATTATAGCGGGAATTTTTTTTAGCAATCAGTAGAAGAATTTCTCATTGCACAGAGGCTTAGGAACTTTGTTTAACATTTTTCAACATTTTATTGTTATTTTAATTAAAAATGTTCTGCAACTAATTTTCTGGTCATAACGTTTAATTGCACATGATTTTCATTTAGATTTAATCGCAGATTTGTAAAAAAAATGAAAACAAGCATGATTTTTTACGGTGCTTGCTACTAGAAGGCGCTAACGAAGCTTAGGAGAAGTTTTTTCCGAAAATGAAAATAATAAAACTTTTTACAATTTCCGTCTGAAAATGGGAAAAAAGGTTTATTATGTTTCGTAGCATAAATCGTTGGTGGTATTTTATAGTCAAAACAGGTTAAAACACAAAAAAATCACATTTGGTCGAAAAATTCAAAAATTTCGCGCTGATAGGGCGGCCACAGGAAAGCTATTCGTACACCTAAAGTAATTCGAGTTCGTGCCCGCCACCCGCCTGGCACTTTTTTCTTCGTGGTATTCGTGAGTGTTGCTTTTTTGTGTCTCGCATAATTTTTTATCGAATTTAGTCGGGATAAATAAAAATTTCGTTAATTTTTTTGCAATCCATTGATGGATTGGCCGTTCGCTTTCCGGGCATCGTAAAATCATACCACGCCGATAAGTAATTCGTGCGCAAGTGCTGTCGGTTTCAGTTTTGTTTCTGGTGGCGTACAAGAGATGAAATTTTCATACTTTACGGTGGTTTTATTGGAATGGCGGGGAAAGTGATACGCATATCGGAAATCGGAGGAGTCATTTCACATTGTGGGAGTCTGAAAATCCAGGTAGGTGTTTTGTGCTTTTCGTTTCATGGGAAAAATAAAATGTTTAATATATTTTAAATATTAAATATATAATATATAAACTATATATCTGTCTGGATCACCATCCGAAAATTTTAATCGTTTTTAGAAATCGGATGGTATAGTAAAAAATATTGGCAAATTTTCCAATTCGCATTTTTTCCCTGTGATTTACATGGGAAGAAGTTTCAATAAACATTTTCAGCGAATAATGAAGAAAAAAAATACGGACTGGAAGAAAAGATAAAATACCTCACGCATTTAAGGGGAGTGGTGGGGTGAACAAAGAGAGGTGGTACTGTTAAAGTCACCTTGACGTAAATATTTTTTTAGAAGCTTTTTCTGAATGGGAAAAATATTTCCGAGACCTTTTTCATTCGCTAAATATTTTTCAGATTTTTAAAGGCTTGTTCTTAGTAGGAAAAATATTTCCGAGACCTTTTCCAACCGGGAAATATTTTTCTCGGATTTTTAAAGGCTTGTTCTTAGTAGGAAAAATACTTTCGAGACCTTTTCTATACGGAAAATATTTTTTTCGAATTTTTAGAGGCTTGTTCTTAGTAGGAAAAATATTTCCGAGACCTTTTTCATTCGCTAAATATTTTTTTCGGATTTTTAAAGGCTTGTTCTGAGTGGGAAAAATATTTCCGAGACCTTTTCTATACGGGAAATATTTTTCTCGAATTTTTACAGGCTTGTTCTTGGTAGGAAAAATACTTTCGAGACCTTTTCTATACGGGAAATATTTTTTTTCGAATTTTTAGAGGCTTGTTCTGAGTGGGAAAAATACTTTCGAGACCTTTTATATACGGGAAATATTTTTTTCGAATTTTTAGGGGCTTGTTCTTAGTCGGAAAAATACTTTCGAGACCTTTTTCATTCGCTAAATATTTTTTTCGGATTTTTAGAGGCTTGTTCTGAGTGGGAAAAATACTTTCGAGACCTTTTCTATACGGGAAATATTTTTCTCGAATTTTTAGAGGCTTGTTCTTAGTAGAAAAAATATTTCCGAGACCTTTTTCATTCGCTAAATATTTTTTTCGGATTTTTAAAGGCTTGTTCTTAGTCGGAAAAATATTTCCGAGACCTTTTCTATACGGGAAATATTTTTTTCGAATTTTTAGAGGCTTGTTCTTGGTAGGAAAAATACTTTCGAGACCTTTTCTATACGGGAAATATTTTTTTTCGAATTTTTAGAGGCTTGTTCTGAGTGGGAAAAATACTTTCGAGACCTTTTTCATTCGCTAAATATTTTTTTCGGATTTTTAAAGGCTTGTTCTTAGTAGGAAAAATATTTCCGAGACCTTTTTCATTCGCTAAATATTTTTTTCGGATTTTTAAAGGCTTGTTCTTAGTCGGAAAAATATTTCCGAGACCTTTTCTATACGGGAAATATTTTTTTCGAATTTTTAGAGGCTTGTTCTTGGTAGGAAAAATACTTTCGAGACCTTTTCTATACGGGAAATATTTTTTTCGAATTTTTAGGGGCTTGTTCTTAGTCGGAAAAATACTTTCGAGACCTTTTTCATTCGCTAAATATTTTTTTCGGATTTTTAGAGGCTTGTTCTTAGTAGGAAAAATATTTCCGAGACCTTTTTCATTCGCTAAATATTTTTTTCGGATTTTTAAAGGCTTGTTCTTAGTCGGAAAAATATTTCCGAGACCTTTTCTATACGGGAAATATTTTTTTCGAATTTTTAGAGGCTTGTTCTTGGTAGGAAAAATACTTTCGAGACCTTTTCTATACGGGAAATATTTTTTTTCGAATTTTTAGAGGCTTGTTCTTGGTAGGAAAAATACTTTCGAGACCTTAAATTTCCATAAAAAAATATCTATTCCTTTGAAAAATTCGACTCCACAACCTGTCGGTGGGTGGGTGGTGGGCGCACATGCTGGATGAGCGACAGGTGACCACCAGTTGTGCGGTGGAGACCTTGGTGTGTGGGTGCGTGTGTGGCTCAGCGGATGACGTCATGTACATCATTGTTCTGAGTAAGAAAAATACTTTCGAGACCTTTTTCTTTCGCTAAAAATTTTTTTCGGATTTTTAAAGGCTTGTTCTGAGTGGGAAAAATACTTTCGAGACCTTTTATATACGGGAAATATTTTTTTCGGATTTTTAGAGGCTTGTTCTGGGTTGGAAAAATATTTCCGAGACCTTTTCTATACGGGAAATATTTTTTTCGAATTTTTAGAGGCTTGTTCTGAGTCGGAAAAATACTTTCGAGACCTATTCTATCCGAGAAATATTTTTCTCGAATTTTTAGAGGCTTGTTCTGAGTGGGAAAAATACTTTCGAAACCTTTTCTATACGGGAAATATTTTTCTCGAATTTTTAGAGGCTTGTTCTGAGTGGGAAAAATACTTTCGAGACCTTTTCTATACGGGAAATATTTTTCTCGAATTTTTAGAAGTTTGTTCTGAGTGGGAAAAATACTTTCGAGACCTATTCTATCCGAGAAATATTTTTTTCGAATTTTTAGAGGCTTGTTCTTAGTAGGAAAAATATTTCCGAGACCTTTTCTATACGGGAAATATTTTTTTTCGAATTTTTAGAGTCTTGTTCTGAGTCGGAAAAATACTTTCGAGACCTTTTATATACGGGAAATTTTTTTTTCGAATTTTTAGAGGTTTGTTCTGAGTGGGAAAAATACTTTCGAGACCTTTTCTATACGGGAAATATTTTTCTCGAATTTTTAGAGGTTTGTTCTGAGTGGGAAAAATACTTTCGAGACCTATTCTATCCGAGAAATATTTTTTTCGAATTTTTAGAGGCTTGTTCTTAGTAGGAAAAATATTTCCGAGACCTTTTCTATACGGGAAGTATTTTTCTCGAATTTTTACAGGCTTGTTCTTGGTAGGAAAAATACTTTCGAGACCTTTTCTATACGGGAAATATTTTTTTTCGAATTTTTAGAGGCTTGTTCTTGGTAAGAAAAATACTTTCGAGACCTTTTTCTTTCGCTAAATATTTTTTTCGGATTTTTAAAGGCTTGTTCTGAGTGGGAAAAATACTTTCGAGACCTTTTATATACGGGAAATATTTTTTTCGAATTTTTAGAGGTTTGTTCTGAGTGGGAAAAATACTTTCGAGACCTATTCTATCCGAGAAATATTTTTTCGGATTTTTAGAGGCTTGTTCTGAGTGGGAAAAATACTTTCGAGACCTTTTCTATACGGGAAATATTTTTCTCGAATTTTTAGAGGCTTGTTCTTAGTAGGAAAAATATTTCCGAGACCTTTTTCATTCGCTAAATATTTTTTTCGGATTTTTAAAGGCTTGTTCTTAGTCGGAAAAATATTTCCGAGACCTTTTCTATACGGGAAATATTTTTTTCGAATTTTTAGAGGCTTGTTCTTGGTAGGAAAAATACTTTCGAGACCTTTTCTATACGGGAAATATTTTTTTTCGAATTTTTAGAGGCTTGTTCTTGGTAGGAAAAATACTTTCGAGACCTTAAATTTCCATAAAAAAATATCTATTCCTTTGAAAAATTCGACTCCACAACCTGTCGGTGGGTGGGTGGTGGGCGCACATGCTGGATGAGCGACAGGTGACCACCAGTTGTGCGGTGGAGACCTTGGTGTGTGGGTGCGTGTGTGGCTCAGCGGATGACGTCATGTACATCATTGTTCTGAGTAAGAAAAATACTTTCGAGGCCTTTTTCTTTCGCTAAATATTTTTTTCGGATTTTTAAAGGCTTGTTCTGAGTGGGAAAAATACTTTCGAGACCTTTTATATACGGGAAATATTTTTTTCGAATTTTTAGAGGTTTGTTCTGAGTGGGAAAAATACTTTCGAGACCTATTCTATCCGAGAAATATTTTTTTCGAATTTTTAGAGGCTTGTTCTGAGTGGGAAAAATACTTTCGAGACCTTTTATATACGGGAAATATTTTTTTCGAATTTTTAGAGGCTTGTTCTTAGTCGGAAAAATACTTTCGAGACCTTTTTCATTCGCTAAATATTTTTTTCGGATTTTTAGAGGCTTGTTCTGAGTGGGAAAAATACTTTCGAGACCTTTTCTATACGGGAAATATTTTTCTCGGATTTTTAGAGGTTTGTTCTGAGTGGGAAAAATACTTTCGAGACCTATTCTATCCGAGAAATATTTTTTTCGAATTTTTAGAGGGTTCTGAGTGGGAAAAATACTTTCGAGACCTTTTATATACGGGAAATATTTTTTTCGAATTTTTAGGGGCTTGTTCTTAGTCGGAAAAATACTTTCGAGACCTTTTTCATTCGCTAAATATTTTTTTCGGATTTTTAGAGGCTTGTTCTTAGTGGGAAAAATATTTCCGAGACCTTTTTCATTCGCTAAATATTTTTTTCGGATTTTTAAAGGCTTGTTCTTAGTCGGAAAAATATTTCCGAGACCTTTTCTATACGGGAAATATTTTTTTCGAATTTTGAGAGGCTTGTTCTTGGTAGGAAAAATACTTTCGAGACCTTTTCTATACGGGAAATATTTTTTTTCGAATTTTTAGAGGCTTGTTCTTGGTAGGAAAAATACTTTCGATACCTTAAATTTCCATAACAAAATATCTATTCCTTTGAAAAATTCGACTCCACAACCTGTCGGTGGGTGGGTGGTGGGCGCACATGCTGGATGAGCGACAGGTGACCACCAGTTGTGCGGTGGAGACCTTGGTGTGTGGGTGCGTGTGTGGCTCAGCGGATGACGTCATGTACATCATTGTTCTGAGTAAGAAAAATACTTTCGAGACCTTTTTCTTTCGCTAAATATTTTTTTCGGATTTTTAAAGGCTTGTTCTGAGTGGGAAAAATACTTTCGAGACCTTTTATATACGGGAAATATTTTTTTCGGATTTTTAGAGGCTTGTTCTGGGTTGGAAAAATATTTCCGAGACCTTTTCTATACGGGAAATATTTTTTTCGAATTTTTAGAGGCTTGTTCTTAGTAGGAAAAATATTTCCGAGACCTTTTCTATACGGGAAATATTTTTTTTCGAATTTTTAGAGTCTTGTTCTGAGTCGGAAAAATACTTTCGAGACCTTTTATATACGGGAAATTTTTTTTTCGAATTTTTAGAGGTTTGTTCTGAGTGGGAAAAATACTTTCGAAACCTTTTCTATACGGGAAATATTTTTTTCGAATTTTTAGAGGCTTGTTCTTAGTAGGAAAAATATTTCCGAGACCTTTTCTATACTGGAAATATTTTTTTTCGGATTTTTAGAGACTTGTTCTGAGTAGGAAAAATATTTCCGAGACCTTTTCTATACGGGAAATATTTTTTTTCGAATTTTTAGAGGCTTGTTCTGAGTCGGAAAAATACTTTCGAGACCTATTCTATCCGAGAAATATTTTTCTCGAATTTTTAGAGGCTTGTTCTGAGTGGGAAAAATACTTTCGAGACCTGTTCTATCCGAGAAATATTTTTTTCGGATTTTTAGAGGCTTGTTCTGAGTAGGAAAAATATTTCCGAGACCTTTTCTATACGGGAAATATTTTTTTTTCGAATTTTTAGAGGCTTGTTCTGAGTCGGAAAAATACTTTCGAGACCTTTTCTACACGGGAAATATTTTTTTCGAATTTTTAGAGGCTTATTCTGAGTGGGAAAAATACTTTCGAGACCTTTTCTATACTGGAAATATTTTTTTTCGGATTTTTAGAGACTTGTTCTGAGTAGGAAAAATATTTCCGAGACCTTTTCTGAACGGGAAATATTTTTTTTCGAATTTTTAGAGGCTTGTTCTGAGTCGGAAAAATACTTTCGAGACCTATTCTATCCGAGAAATATTTTTCTCGAATTTTTAGAGGCTTGTTCTGAGTGGGAAAAATACTTTCGAGACCTGTTCTATCCGAGAAATATTTTTTTCGGATTTTTAGAGGCTTGTTCTGAGTAGGAAAAATATTTCCGAGACCTTTTCTATACGGGAAATATTTTTTTTTCGAATTTTTAGAGGCTTGTTCTGAGTCGGAAAAATACTTTCGAGACCTATTCTATCCGAGAAATATTTTTCTCGAATTTTTAGAGGCTTGTTCTGAGTGGGAAAAATACTTTCGAGACCTGTTCTATCCGAGAAATATTTTTTTCGGATTTTTAGAGGCTTGTTCTTAGTAGGAAAAATATTTCCGAGACCTTTTCTATACTGGAAATATTTTTTTTCGGATTTTTAGAGACTTGTTCTGAGTAGGAAAAATATTTCCGAGACCTTTTCTATACGGGAAATATTTTTTTTCGAATTTTTAGAGGCTTGTTCTGAGTCGGAAAAATACTTTCGAGACCTATTCTATCCGAGAAATATTTTTCTCGAATTTTTAGAGGCTTGTTCTGAGTGGGAAAAATACTTTCGAGACCTGTTCTATCCGAGAAATATTTTTTTCGGATTTTTAGAGGCTTGTTCTGAGTAGGAAAAATATTTCCGAGACCTTTTCTATACGGGAAATATTTTTTTTTCGAATTTTTAGAGGCTTGTTCTGAGTCGGAAAAATACTTTCGAGACCTTTTCTACACGGGAAATTTTTTTTTCGAATTTTTAGAGGTTTGTTCTGAGTGGGAAAAATACTTTCGAAACCTTTTCTATACGGGAAATATTTTTCTCGAATTTTTAGAGGCTTGTTCTGAGTGGGAAAAATACTTTCGAGACCTTTTCTATACGGGAAATATTTTTCTCGAATTTTTAGAAGTTTGTTCTGAGTGGGAAAAATACTTTCGAGACCTATTCTATCCGAGAAATATTTTTTTCGAATTTTTAGAGGCTTGTTCTTAGTAGGAAAAATATTTCCGAGACCTTTTCTATACTGGAAATATTTTTTTTCGGATTTTTAGAGACTTGTTCTGAGTAGGAAAAATATTTCCGAGACCTTTTCTATACGGGAAATATTTTTTTTCGAATTTTTAGAGGCTTGTTCTGAGTCGGAAAAATACTTTCGAGACCTATTCTATCCGAGAAATATTTTTCTCGAATTTTTAGAGGCTTGTTCTGAGTGGGAAAAATACTTTCGAAACCTTTTCTATACGGGAAATATTTTTCTCGAATTTTTAGAGGCTTGTTCTGAGTGGGAAAAATACTTTCGAGACCTTTTCTATACGGGAAATATTTTTCTCGAATTTTTAGAAGTTTGTTCTGAGTGGGAAAAATACTTTCGAGACCTATTCTATCCGAGAAATATTTTTTTCGAATTTTTAGAGGCTTGTTCTTAGTAGGAAAAATATTTCCGAGACCTTTTCTATACGGGAAATATTTTTTTTCGAATTTTTAGAGGCTTGTTCTTAGTCGGAAAAATACTTTCGAGATCTTTTCTATACGGGAAATATTTTTCTCGAATTTTTAGAGGCTTGTTCTGAGTGGGAAAAATACTTTCGAGAACTTTTTCTCTCGCTAAATATTTTTTTCGGATTTTTAAAGGCTTGTTCTTAGTCGGAAAAATACTTTCGAGATCTTTTCTATACGGGAAATATTTTTCTCGAATTTTTC
>OZ035964.1:1757500-1760000 GCA_964034945.1 Chrysopilus asiliformis
TTCTATACGGGAAATATTTTATTTCGAATTTTTAGAGGCTTGTTCTTAGTCGGAAAAATACTTTCGAGACCTTTTCTATACGGGAAATATTTTTCTCGAATTTTTCATCGCTTCTTCTGAGTGGGAAAAATACTTTCGAGATCTTTTCTATACGAGAAAATATTTTTCTCGAATTTTTAGAGGCTTGTTCTGAGTGGGAAAAATACTTTCGAGACCTATTCTATCCGAGAAATATTTTTTTCGAATTTTTAGAGGCTTGTTCTGAGTAGGAAAAATATTTGCGAAACCTTTTCTATACTGGAAATATTTTTTCTCGAATTTTTAGAGGCTTGTTCTTAGTCGGAAACATACTTTCGAGACCTTTTCTATACGGGAAATATTTTTCTCGAATTCTTCATCGCTTGTTCTGAGTGGGAAAAATACTTTCGAGACCTTTTATATACGGGAAATATTTTTTTCGAATTTTTAGAGGCTTGTTCTGAGTCGGAAAAATACTTTCGAGACCTTTTCTATACGGGAAATATTTTTTTCGAATTTTTAGAGGCTTGTTCTGAGTGGGAAAAATACTTTCGAGACCTTTCATATACGGGAAATATTTTTTTCGAATTTTTAGAGGCTTGTTCTGAGTCGGAAAAATACTTTCGAGACCTTTTCTATACGGGAAATATTTTTTTAGAATTTTGAGAGGCTTGTTCTTAGTTGGAAAAATACTTTCGAGACCTTTTTCATACGCTAAATATTTTTTTCGGATTTTTAGAGGCTTGTTCTGAGTAGGAAAAATATTTCCGAGACCTTTTCTATACGGGAAATATTTTTTTTCGAATTTTTAGAGGCTTGTTCTGAGTCTGAAAAATACTTTCGAGACCTTTTCTATACGGGAAATATTTTTTTAGAATTTTGAGAGGCTTGTTCTGAGTGGGAAAATACTTTCGAGACCTTTTATATACGGGAAATATTTTTTTCGAATTTTTAGAGGCTTGTTCTTAGTTGGAAAAATACTTTCGAGACCTTTTTCATACGCTAAATATTTTTTTCGGATTTTTAGAGGCTTGTTCTGAGTAGGAAAAATATTTCCGAGACCTTTTCTATACGGGAAATATTTTTTTCGGATTTTTAGAGGCTTGTTCTGAGTAGGAAAAATATTTCCGAGACCTTTTCTATATGGGAAATATTTTTTTTCGAATTTTTAGAGGCTTGTTCTGAGTTGGAAAAATACTTTCGAGATCTTTTCTATACGGGAAATATTTTTTTCGAATTTTTAGAGGCTTGTTCTTAGTCGGAAAAATACTTTCGAGACCTTTTCTATACGGGAAATGTTTTGCTCGAATTTTTCATCGCTTGTTCTGAGTAGAAAAAATATTTCCGAGACCTTTTCTATACGGGAAATATTTTATTTCGAATTTTTAGAGGCTTGTTCTTAGTCGGAAAAATACTTTCGAGACCTTTTCTATACGGGAAATATTTTTTTCGAATTTTTAGAGGCTTGTTCTTGGTAAAAAAATATCTATTCCTTTGAAAAATTCGACTCCACAACCTGTCGGTGGGTGGTGGGCGCACATGCTGGATGAGCGACAGGTGGCCACCAGTTGTGCGGTGGAGGCCTTGGTGTGTGGGTGCGTGTGTGGCTCAGCGGATGATTTCATGTATATCATTCTTCTGAGTAAGAAAAATACTTTCGAAACCTTTTTCTTTCGCTAAATATTTTTTTCGGATTTTTAGAGGCTTGTTCTGAGTAGGAAAAATATTTCCCAGACCTTTTCTATACGGGAAATATTTTTTTTCGAATTTTTAGAGGCTTGTTCTGAGTCGGAAAAATACTTTCGAGACCTTTTCTATACGGGAAATATTTTTTTCGAATTTTTAGAGGCTTGTTCTGAGTGGGAAAAATACTTTCGAGCCCTTTTATATACGGGAAATATTTTTTTCGAATTTTTAGAGGCTAGTTCTTAGTCGGAAAAATACTTTCGAGACCTTTTCTATACGGGAAATATTTTTTTAGAATTTTGAGAGGCTTGTTCTTAGTTGGAAAAATACTTTCGAGACCTTTTTCATACGCTAAATATTTTTTTCGGATTTTTAGAGGCTTGTTCTGAGTAGGAAAAATATTTCCGAGACCTTTTCTATTCGGGAAATATTTTTTTTCGAATTTTTAGAGGCTTGTTCTGAGTCTGAAAAATACTTTCGAGACCTTTTCTATACGGGAAATATTTTTTTAGAATTTTGAGAGGCTTGTTCTGAGTGGGAAAATACTTTCGAGACCTTTTATATACGGGAAATATTTTTTTCGAATTTTTAGAGGCTTGTTCTTAGTTCGAAAAATACTTTCGAGACCTTTTTCATACGCTAAATATTTTTTTCGGATTTTTAGAGGCTTGTTCTGAGTAGGAAAAATATTTCCGAGACCTTTTCTATACGGGAAATATTTTTTTCGAATTTTTAGAGGCTTATTCTGAGTGGGAAAATACTTTCGAGACCTTTTATATACGGGAAATATTTTTTT
>OZ035964.1:1777500-1803406 GCA_964034945.1 Chrysopilus asiliformis
AGGCTTGTTCTTAGTAGGAAAAATACTTTCGAGAACTTTTCTATACGGGAAATATTTTTTTCGAAATTTTAGAGGCTTGTTCTGATCGGAAAAAATATTTTCGAGGCCTTTTCAAAGAAAGAAATATTTTTCCGAATTTTTAGAGGCTTTCTCTAAGGAGGAAAAATATTTCCAATGCCTGATTTGGACAGGAAATATTTTTTCTGAATTTTTAGAGGCTTCTCGTAAGCAGGAAAAATATTTTCGTCCAAATTTTTAGAGGCTTCTTCTAAGCAGGAAAAATATTTCCAATACATTTTCAAAGAAAAACCGTTAGTTTGCAAGCAATCTTTCTCTTGTTCAATAACAATACAGGTTAGAAAACCCTGATATGTATTATATCACCTAGAATGTACGATAACAGCTGTTATTTTTATACTGTCGCACGGAAAAGGAAAAAAAAAAATATAAAAAGATTTTTGTTTCTCGGCAACAAGTGGAATATTCGTACTTTTAATATTTCAAGCTTTATTTATCTACATTTAAAAAAAAAATTTCTCTTATTGATCAAAGACTGGAAACGTAACGAATCGATTTGTCACAAATTCCACGACGTCACAAACTAAATGTTTCCAAGATCAATAAAATTTGCTTGATAAGTTTTTATGTAGTATTACTTTGCCGTTCTGACCATTGATTTCATTGTAGCTGAGATGATTCTGGAAAAGTGAAAAATGATAGCAAGGTCAAAAACATTTAGCATAGAGACACTATAATCTACATTTTGTAGTAATTTTTTTTCAAAAATTCCAATTCGTAAATTTTTGAAATTTGAAAAAAATATCTCAAGAAAGTTTCAAGTTCCACAGTTTCGGGAAAAACAAAAATCTCACATCCTTTAGGACCCCTTTATCTATCGAAAACCGTTTTCCGTGAGCCGATTGAGGATATGTAAAAACTTTCGCCCACGGCACATCGGCGCAGTTGCTTTCAAAAAACTTTGTCTGCGCGAATTTTTCAATACACATTTTTAAAAACGCCTGCAGAATTGAAAGATTCGTAAAAATTATAGGAAAACCGTTAATTGAATTTGGATTCTACCATTTTCGAAATATGGAAATGGCAAAACAAATTCCACGAAATTTCAATGTTGAAATCCTTCAGGAATTTCTCTCGCCACCACCTCGAGTCAATGGGACAAAATGAAATTGTAAGTGGAGATGCCCGGTCATTCTGTGGGGATATTTCATGAGATCAAAGATCGTACGTGTAGATGCCCGGTTACACGATGTATAATTTCCTACATCTTCATTTGTGGCCTGTGAGTGCTTTTTTGTACAGTGTTTAGCTGTTTCACGTCTGTCCACGAAAATTCTGCAAAGTTTGGTTGCCTTTCGTGTTTGAGGACAATCTCGAATGCAGATTAAAAAAATTCGCAAACAAACATTAAGTGGAAAATTGCTACTGAGTGGAAAATTTCTTTGATTTTCTGTTTTTCCCCGGTGATAGGAAGTAAAAATGAAAAAATTTCCTTCGCGCTTAATAGAACAAAAGAAATCCACAGATAACTGTGCATTAATGTAGACATTTTGTTAGAGTGAGATAGCAATCGTAATTTATATTAGGCGGATAGCGGCGAGCTATATACGTTCGATTTTTGTTCACAAAACGGCTGCAACAAATATGGCTGAACATAATTAAAAAAAAACTATGAAACTGCAACTCATGTCTGAAACTTTTGTTCTTATTAAAGTTTTAAACGTTTTCAATCAATTACTAAAATGATTAGAAATATGGTGAAAGTTCGAAAAAGGGACAATAAGTGATTTGAGGGACATTTCGTTTCGTTTCGTTGAATTTAAATTCTGTGTGAACTGCTGAAAGTCGATTTCGTTTGTTTTATCGTGGAAACTGTTGCGGGGTTTCAATAAATAAAATCTCGCCTAGTGACAGTCGCATAATTCGAGTGGGTTTTTTCTAAGGACTTCCAAGATCCCAGGAAACTTCTATCAAATACCTATGGCCCCTTGGATGTCGACGAGGTCGTGAAAAATTTTCGAGGTTAGTGCGAATGCTTAAAAAATTAGTCTTTTGTTTTATTCAAATTGTTTCAGGAAAAATTTAGTAAGTTTAAATATTGTATAGCATTTTGTATCTGTGCAGGTAATTAAGCAGATACCGAAAGAGGAATTGTTTTGTTTTTTATAACTAAGTGTTGTCGTTTCAATGCGCTTTTTTAATTTATCTGATTTTCATCGAAAATGTGACGCCAATTTTCGACCTTTCAAACTGTCCTTCGTCCCTCGACCAGTGTTGTCGAATTCGAATTCATGATCCAATTAAGAGATCATTAGAAACGCAAGAAAATCTACAATTGCCATGGGCAATTGTCAAATACTCTATATTAGGGTAGACAACATTTTTATGAAAAAAAATCCATTTGTTTGGAAGAGAGAGAGAGGGGGAGGTTTGGCCCGATTGGAAATAGATGTATGGAATGGTTATGTAAAATCACATTCTAAACACATTTTGTCTTTATACATTTTTCGATACTGCGCACCGTTTTCGAGAAAAAAATTCCATTGGAAGGTTGAGGGGGGAAGGGGTGGTCCAACTGGATTTTGATGTAGGGACGAGTTACGTAAAATTGTCTTCTAAACACATTTTGTCTTTATAAATTTTTCGATACTGCGCACCGTTTTCGAGAAAACAGAAAAAAATTACATTGGAGGGTCGAGGGAGGAAGGGGTGGCCCAACTGGATTTTGATGTAGGGACGAGTTACGTAAAATTGTCTTCTAAACACATTTCGTCTTTATACATTTTTCGATACTGCGCACCGTTTTCGAGAAAATAGAAAAAAGTTCCATTGGATGGTTGAGGGGGGAAGGGGTGGTCCAACTGGATTTTGATGTAGGGACGAGTTACGTAAAATTGTCTTCTAAACACATTTCGTCTTTATAAATTTTTCGATACTGCGCACCGTTTTCGAGAAAATAGAAAAAAGTTCCATTGGATGGTTGAGGGGGGAAGGGGTGGTCCAACTGGATTTTGATGTAGGGACGAGTTACGTAAAATTGTCTTCTAAACACATTTTGTCTTTGTACATTTTTCGATACTGCGCACCGTTTTCGAGAAAATAGCAAAAGTTCCATTAGATGGTCGAGGGGGGAAGGGGTGGCTCAACTGGATTTTGATGTAGGGACGAGTTACGTAAAATTGTCTTCTAAACACATTTCGTCTTTATAAATTTTTCGATACTGCGCACCGTTTTCGAGAAAATAGAAAAAAGTTCCATTGGATGGTTGAGGGGGGAAGGGGTGGCCCAACTGGATTTTGATGTAGGGACGAGTTACGTAAAATTGTCTTCTAAACACATTTCGTCTTTATAAATTTTTCGATACTGCGCACCGTTTTCGAGAAAATAGAAAAAAGTTCCATTGGATGGTTGAGGGGGGAAGGGGTGGCCCAACTGGATTTTGATGTAGGGACGAGTTACGTAAAATTGTCTTCTAAACACATTTCGTCTTTATAAATTTTTCGATACTGCGCACCGTTTTCGAGAAAATAGAAAAAGTTCCATTAAATGGTCGACGGGGGAACGGGTGGCCCAACTGGATTTTGATGTAGGGACGAGTTACGTAAAATTGTCTTCTAACCACATTTTGTCTTTATAAATTTTTCGATACTGCGCACCGTTTTCGAGAAAATAGAAAAAAGTTCCATTGGATGGTTGAGGGGGGAAGGGGTGGCCCAACTGGATTTTGATGTAGGGACGAGTTACGTAAAATTGTCTTCTAAACACATTTCGTCTTTATAAATTTTTCGATACTGCGCACCGTTTTCGAGAAAATAGAAAAAAGTTCCATTAGATGGTCGAGGGGGGAACGGGTGGCCCAACTGGATTTTGATGTAGGGACGAGTTACGTAAAATTGTCTTCTAACCACATTTTGTCTTTATAAATTTTTCGATACTGCGCACCGTTTTCGAGAAAATAGAAAAAAGTTCCATTGGATGGTTGAGGGGGGAAGGGGTGGCCCAACTGGTTTTTGATGTAGGGACGAGTTACGTAAAATTGTCTTCTAAACACATTTCGTCTTTATAAATTTTTCGATACTGCGCACCGTTTTCGAGAAAATAGAAAAAAGTTCCATTGGAAGGTTGAGGGGGGAAGGGGTGGCCCAACTGGATTTTGATGTAAGGACGGGTTACGTAAAATTGTCTTCTAAACACATTTTGTCTTTATAAATTTTTCGATACTGCGCACCGTTTTCGAGAAAATAGAAAAAGTTCCATTAGATGGTCGAGGGGGGAACGGGTGGCCCAACTGGATTTTGATGTAGGGACGAGTTACGTAAAATTGTCTTCTAAACACATTTTGTCTTTATAAATTTTTCGATACTGCGCACCGTTTTCGAGAAAATAGAAAAAGTTCCATTAGATGGTCGAGGGGGGAACGGGTGGCCCAACTGGATTTTGATGTAGGGACGAGTTACGTAAAATTGTCTTCTAAACACATTTTGTCTTTATAAATTTTTCGATACTGCGCACCGTTTTCGAGAAAATAGAAAAAAAAAGTTCCATTTGTATGGTCGCGGGAAGAAAAGGTGGTCCCACTGGATTTTGATGTTATTGTAAAATCTTATTCTAAGCGCATTTCGTCTTCATAAATTTTTCTATACGATGTACAGTTTTCGAGGTAAAAACAGGAAAAATGTATTCCATTTGTATGGAAGAGGGGGGAAACAGCATTGTAATTTATTGAATTAAATAAATACTATAAAAAACGAACAAATAACTAATCGGGATAAAAATAATTCTTGTAACAGAGAAAAAATGCGATTGTCAATTGTCTAGATTACAGGGTCTCTAGAGATAAATCTCTACACATGCGATTGTCAATTGTCTAGATTACAGGGTCTCTAGAGATAAATTGCCACTTTGGGTGATTTGAATTTCTTCACTATGGTAACCCGAATTGAATCACTTCCTCATTAGCTTTCTAGCGAGAACGAACACGAGACGTCTCGGAAGTGGATCGAAAATATTTTTGACATGGTGCGCGGCGACAATTCACCGTGGCCGTGATTTTGCTTTTCGATAGCGTTTGTTTTTGTGATCTTCAGTGTATATAAAAACAGTATCTTTGAATTCTTTTTTTGTTGATGTGAACTTTAGTGTGAAAATCTTTGAACGATTTTATTTTGTGGACCCATGGGTCGGTGTGCAAAAAGGAAGCCATTTAAATGGCCGCAGCTGGCTTCATCGTCGGATTATTACTGATTTGCAGGTAATCGAGGCAACATGCCTTGTTTTTCATATTTTCTTTGTTATTACCAAATGAGCCCCATTCGTAGTGTTTAGACCGCATGGTGCTGCGTTTTGCGGTGCTTCGCCCTCAAAGGTAAATGCGTCCGCTACCGGCCCCTCTAAGAATGTTTTTATTTTGACTCCCGGAGAAGTTTCTAGGAGGTTTTGTTATGTGGAGGCGTGAGGAAGAGTGTTGTGGGGTGGCAGGTTCCGGTGAAGTGATGGCGGGAAGTGAAGGCGGGAACTGAGGGTGTATTTTGCTGAGCCTTTCCGATTTATTGAAAAATTGCATGAAAATTCCTGATCTGATGAGTTTCTTCTCACCCAATCTCAGATGATGGTGTAGATTTTCTTTTGTTTTTTCCGATTTGTTTTTTGTTTTTCCCATTGTTTTTCTTTTTTTTTTGAAAGTTCTGTTTGTGCTGTCAACCTGAAATCGGACGGAGGAACTTGTCTAGATTGTGATATTTCCAGATATTTCTAGATCAAATAAGATGCACCTGCCTGTAAAACATAACATCTTCCCTCCCATCGACTCTTCGTTTTATCTAAGCCCTGAAACGTGATGTTTCCTTCAGGCAAATCGTCACAATTGCGTGTCGATTTGGCCTGCTGTGTGCATGCAATTGAAACGAAGACGTGCTGTTGCCCTTTCAGCATAACTCCAAATCGTAATAGGGCGAAGGGCACCCACTCTAGGACCAGCTCCCGTTTGCAAAAAAAAAAATTGGATCAATCCTTCCCTCCTCCCACGTGCAATTTCAATATTTTTTATTCTATTTTCTCGAAAACGGTGAGTCGTATTGAAAATATTATAAAGGTAAAATATTTTTAGAATATGATTTTACGTAACTGTTCCATACATGACAATTTAATCGGACCAGTCCTGTCCCCCCTCTGCTATGCAAATGGATTTAAAAAAAAGCATTTTGTCTGTCATCATATAGAGTATTTAACGATTGGCCCCTGGCAATTGTAGCTTTTCATATAATTTGTCTTGTCTTTGATTTGGAAATTCTTTCAATTTGCGCTGTTAGCCTGAAGTTGGACGGAGGAACTTGTCCGGATTTTGGAAATATTACCAAATCAAATAAGATGCAGTTAAAGCAAAAAATGTAGAAAATTTTAAATCTTTTAAATTTTGTTATATTGATTTTTTCTGAAAAGCGCATCGGTTTCGAGAAATTTTCAAAAAGCTGTTTAAAAAAAGAAAGAAAGACAGGAGACTGTCAAACAGGCTGACGGACTGACAGACTGACCGACTGACTGACAGACAGAAGGACAGACTGACTGACAGACGGACAGACGGACAGACTGACAAACAGACTGACTGACTGACAGACTGACAGACTGACAGACTGACAGACAGACGGACAGACTGACAAACAGACTGACTGACTGACTGACAGACTGACAGACTGACAGACTGACAGACTGACAGACAGACTGACAGACTGACAGACTGACAGACAGACTGACAGACAGACAGACAGACTGACAGACAGACAGAGTCACAGACTGACAGATATTTTTGTAATAAAGAGGACTTGGGAAATGTTTTTTTACGCACAACTCAGAGATCGAAATTCTCCATGAATACAAATACTCTTCGTATAAATCAGAACACCATAAAAATTATCTTAATTGAATTTCCTTTTTCATTCCAGATTGTTGGAGTTGAATTTGTTGGAAAAAATCGACAGGAACGCAATACAGTAAAACGGTGAGATCGTATAGCGATCCGATAAACATTTATTTATTGACATTTATTTATAATCGGTAATTGTGAAGTTCTGAAAAAATCAAACGATTCAGAATTGTGTCGCGTGTTACGTTAATAGTGGCTGGCGGCAATTTGCCGCCTACAGACAAACTTTACGAAAAAGAACAATTTTGCAAAAAAAAATAATTAAATAATAAAACTATATTAAACAAACCAAATCCGCATAATCAACATTGATCAGTGGGAATCGAACGTATTGAAAAAAATGAAGGTCGACACTAGTCGATTGAAAAAGGGCACCTCGGAGGTGCCCCCAGAATGCCAATTACTTATAGATCGGTTACGGGCGTGCAATGCTAATGAATTAATGTTAGAATTGTCGAAAATCGAGACATGGACATTTGGTAAATGTGAACTTTATCACTGGATCGACATACTTGATATATTCGACGTTTATTTGGAGTCGGCAACTGAAAGCCGATCAACAAATGGAATGCTTTTGGCTTGTGATAAAACCTATTGTACTGAAGTGAGTTGATTATATTTTACATATGCTTATATACAAGATCGGCGTATTAATCGATTATATATTTTTTGTTTACAGGACATAAAACTTCTACTCCTAATACTTAATTTTACGACATTACTCATTGAACATTCATTTTCTCGTCATTTATATAATTCGGTTGAGCATTTAACTAGACTGCTATCATCAAATAATATGGAAATTGTATTAGGCGTATTAAATTTGCTGTACATGTTTTCGAAACGTAGTAATTTTATATCACGTCTAAGTAGTTCAAAAAAGTATTTATTGTTAACACGTTTAAATCATATTGCCGAAAGTTGGGGCGGCAAGGAATACGGATTCGGTTTAGCTAATTGCTGCCGTGAAAATATTAAACTGCCACCATCGGCATCAACATTTTTCTATGAATATTACAATCAGGATGGTGCACTGGATTTTATTGAAATTCAAGAATTAAATAAATGCGATAAACATCCAGCCGATTTAGCTGCTATGATATCAAAACAAATTGATGATATCGATGCGGATCAAAAGGTAAACATTAAATTCCATTTCAAATTAATGGTGAAATTATTAAGGATATTTTTTCTATTGTTTAGATGCTCATTTACACTAGACTGCGACTATCATTATCATTTCATAAATATGCTTCACGTTTACAATTTGTCCAAGCACGCCTTCAATCCCTATCCGTTCTCGTTTATTCAAATTCATTGCAAGAAAACATCCATACTCTTCTATATCCTGGATTTCTCGAGGAATTAGTCGAACTACTTGAAATGAAAGATCCACATCTGGTCGAGATTCGAGCAGCTGCACTAAGGACACTTACGTCTATAATACATTTAGATAGGAATCCACATTTTCCAAAGTGAGTCTTATTTGTTAAGTTTTTATTCTTTCTTTTATATTTATTTAAAAAAATAATGAAAATACAGTCAAATCACGAAATTGCTAAGGACATGAAAAACAAATTAATATTTATACTATGTAATATCAATGAGAAGCCTAACACCCTCATTCTCCACCTGTCTGTCGCTCTGCCAGACCGTCTGTCTGTCTCCCTGCCAGACCGTCTGTCTGTCTGTCTGTCTCCCTGCCAGACCGTCTGTCTGTCTCCCTGTCTGTCTGTCTCCCTACCAGACCGGTTGTCTGTCTGTCTCCCTACCAGACCGTCTGTCTGTCTGTCTCCCTACCAGACCGTCTGTCTGTCTCCCTACCAGACCGTCTGTCTGTCTGTCTCCCTGCCAGACCGGTTGTCTGTCTGTCTCCCTGCCAGACCGTCTGTCTGTCTGTCTCCCTACCAGACCGTCTGTCTGTCTGTCTCCCTACCAGACCGTCTGTCTGTCTCCCTACCAGACCGTCTGTCTGTCTGTCTCCCTGCCAGACCGTCTGTCTGTCTCCCTACCAGACCGTCTGTCTGTCTGTCTCCCTGCCAGACCATCTGTCTGTCTGTCTCCCTGCCAGTTCATCTGTCTGTCTGTCTCCCTGCCAGGCCATCTGTCTGTCTCCCTGTCTGTCTGTCTTCCTGTCTGTCTGTCTCTCTGCCAGACCGTCTGTCTCCCTGTCTGTCTCCCTACCAGACCGTCTGTCTCCCTGTCTGTCTCCCTACCAGACCGTCTGTCTCCCTACCAGACCGTCTGTCTCCCTGTCAGACCGTCTGTCTCCCTGTCAGACCGTCTGTCTCCCTGTCAGACCGTCTGTCTCCCTGCCAGACCATCTGTCTGTCTGTATCCCTGCCTGCCAGACCGTCTGTCTGTCTGTCTCCCTGCCAGACCGTCTGTCTGTCTGTCTCCCTGCCAGACCGTCTGTCTGTCTGTCTGTCTCCCTGCCAGACCGTATGTCTGTCTGTCTCCCTGCCAGACCGTCTGTCTGTTTGTCTCCCTGCCAGACCGTCTGTCTGTCCGTCTTCCTGCCAGACCGTCTGTCTGTCCGTCTCCCTGCCAGACCGTCTGTCTGTCTGTCTCCCTGCCAGACCATCTGTCTGTCTGTATCCCTGCCAGACCGTCTGTTTGTCTCCCTGCCAGACCGTCTGTCTGTCTGTCTCTCTATCAGACCGCCTGTCTGTCTGTCTCCCTATCGGACCGCCTGTCTGTCTGTCTCCCTATCAGACCGTCTGTCTGTCTGTCTCCCTGCCAGACCGTCTGTCTCTCAGTCTATCTGTTAGACTGACTGTCTCTTAGTAAGTCTGTCAGTTTGTCTGTCTTATCTGTCTGTCAGTTTTTCTGTCGTTTTATCTGTCTGTCAGTCAGATTGCCTGTCTGTCAGTCAGACTGCCTGTTTGTCAGTCAGACTGTCTGTCTATCAGTCAGACTGCCTGTCTGTCAGTCAGACTGCCTGTCTGTCAGACTGTCTCTCTGTTAGCCTGTCTGTCTGTCAATTTGTTTGTCTGTCAGTGTGTCTGCCAGACCGTCTGCCTGTCAGACTAAATGAATTTAAAAAAATCCATGAAACCCCCCTAGTTTTAATACTATTCGGGTAATATCAATCTTTCCAGTTTAATTGTTTGGATTGGCGGTGCCATAACTTTTAAATTTCATTCGTTATTTGGTAATAATTTGTCGGTTTTCGTACTTTTCCCGTAATTTTTTCTTGAGGACCTCCATAAAAGACGTCACGCTAATTTTTGGCATTTCAAACCTCCCCCGTTTCATTACGGTTTTTTTTTTATGAATTTTAATATGGAGTTTAGTACCACCGTCAAACTATTGCGGATACTCTCCGCCCCCTCCTTCTCCCCTTAAAGTGTGACCTTTGTGACGGGCAGACCGAAATTTCTTTGTACCTTCTTAAAAATTATCGAAAAAATCTCCCAAAACCTCATCAGTTTGTGTATGATTCGACTTCCTCTCCCTGAACTTGAGTTTTTTTTCTTTGATTTTATCTTTCTTGGTTTTATGACTTTTTGTTTTTTTTTGCTATTGAGACCGCTATTCAAATATGAGTACTTAAGTATTTCATAAACAAAACAAAAACAATTTTTTGTGTATATAGAAAACCGGGATCACGTCTTGGTATGATAATTGATGTGACGGGAGCATCGTCATATCATGGCTTCTTGCCAACATTGGTCCGAACTTGTATCCAGAATTTGACAACGGCATCATCGTCCTCAATGACGTCATCTAGTGGTGGCGGCGCAACAGCGGCCATGCGTGCGGCTGGTGTTTCGTCAGGTGTCACGGTAACATCGGCATCTCGTAGTGTCCCACCATCATCAGCCGATGCGACATCACGTTCAGCGAAATTAGCCAAATTAGATTATGCTGTTAACGATGATGATTTACAACAACAGCAGCAACAGCTTCAGCAGTTACAGTTACGCGCCACCCACCATCATAATTACGGTCAGCAGCAACAACAAAATCTTAGTCAACAGCAGCAGCAGCAGCAGCATCAACAGCAGCAGCAGCAGCAACAATTAAATCAATTTCCGCTTCCCCTGGCAACGGCCCTATTTAGCTTCCTGTATCATTTAGCTAGCTATGAATCGGGCGGTGAAGCTCTAGTCGCCTGCGGCATGATGGAAAGTCTCCTGCGCGTCATCAATTGGCCGGGCTATGAGCTCGAGCACATTACATTTGTAACGCGCGCTGTACGAGTGATCGATTTAATAACAAATATCGAAATGCAGTCATTTCAAAATCATGGCGGCTTAAATAGTTTCATTGGACGGCTCGATATGGAAGTGAATTTCTGCCGTCGTGAACAGCCATTCGAAATTGAGCCACAACATGATCTACAATCAATCAATAGCGGTTTAAATTTACGCGATGTACGCGATGATCCATTTTTAGTATCGGATGATACAAATATGTCAACAGACGATGTCCATCCACATCCATCATCCACATCATCACAATCGTCATCGTCATATTCATCGACAGCGGTGAAAGTTTCGACACCGAATCTAAGTAATTCATTATCATTCGAACAGAACAGCTGCAATAGTACAAGTAGTAAGGCATCGAAAAATGCTAAAACATGTCTTCCACAGCGTGCCGCACTATTAAAATCGATGTTGAATTTTCTAAAAAAGGCAATACAGGACAGTGCGTTTTCCGATAGTATACGTCATGTTATGGAGGGTACGCTACCAAGTTCGCTACGTCATATAATCAGTAATGCAGAATATTATGGACCATCGCTGTTTCTATTGGCAACCGATGTTGTTACGGTTTATGTATTCCAGGAGCCAAGCCTTCTATCATCGCTACAGGACAATGGCCTAACCGATGTTGTATTACAGGCGTTATTAAAGAAGGACGTACCGGCCACACGTGAGGTATTGGGCTCACTGCCAAATGTCTTTAGTGCGCTATGCTTGAATGCACGCGGCTTAGCGGCATTTGTCAAATATAATCCATTCGATCGTCTCTTCAAAGTCCTATTATCGCCCGTCTATCTAATGGCGATGCGTAGACGCCGCAGTTCGGACCCAATGGGCGATACCGCCTCGAATCTGGGCAACGCAATGGACGAATTGATGCGCCATCAGCCGAGCTTAAAAACGGAAGCGACAAAAGCGATCATAAAATTGCTTGAAGAATTGGTGAATCTCGGCACCGATCCCAAATATATTTGTTGGCGGGCGACCAACAAGAATGACACGTCGCCCCTGCAACAGACACGACAATCAAGTGGTAATGCTGGTAATGAGGCGGGCAGTAGCGATGAAGAGGATGATGATGAGGAGGAGGCATCATCATCGTCACATCATAATCAGCGTGATGATCAGTCGCCCCCACCACCACCGTCGACAACAACAACAGCAGCAACGTCATTATCATCAGGTGGTACCAGATTGACGGGCCCGACCGGACACAATACGGATCAATTGGCGGCTGGTGCGGCTGCTGCTGCTAGTGGTGGTGGTGGTTTATCGTCCATTGGACAATATCAGGACGCCAGTGAACGTACTCCCGTTCCACTACTCGATTACATTTTGAATGTTATGAAATTCGTTGATGCCATTCTATCTAACAATTCAACCGACGATCATTGCCGGGAATTTGTCGCCCAAGGCGGTTTAAAGCCACTTCTATCAATTTTATCGCTACCAAATCTACCCGTCGATTCACCAATCACAGCATCAGCACAAGCGGTCGCCGCTGTCTGTAAATCGATTTTGAATTTAGCTCATGAGCCGCAAGTGCTACAAGTTGGCTTGGAACAGTTGGCGATTGTTGTCGATCAGCTAAAGCCACTTCAGACGCATATCGAAAGTCCAGGCGGCAGTGTCCTACTACGCGAGTTGGCAAATTGCCCAAATATCGATGCGGCATTCTCGAATGCAACGTACACACCGCTATTACATGCTATGGGAGCGGTACATGGATATATTGTGATGTTGGTACATGTCTGCCGTACCGGACAGAGTGATATTCGTACATTATTATTATCGAAATGGGGCCAGAACACCCGTTACGGTAAGATATTACTTAAGAATCTTGTCCAACTCTATACGGCATTAGTATGGGAGTCAACATTGCTGCTAGCACTCTGTACCGATGATATTTTTCCGTCCGAATGTGATTTTGGTAAAGAGGATATCGATAAATTACCAACTGATAATCTTGATGATAGTTCAAATGCTATGGACATAACGGACGGTAGTGGCCAAGCAGCCGGAACAGGTATAACAGCGACAACCCTACTATCATCGGTTATACCACAAACAGATGTAAATAGTATGGATTTAGATTCCGATGATCCGTTACCATCGATATCGCATAGTGGTTTAAATAATAATGATTCATCGGAATCATCCACTGCAAATATCGGTGCGCCATCGTCTAGTGGAGCGTCTACTAGCGCGACAGCATCATCATCAAACACTGCCGGTAAATGCCGTAAGAAATTGATCGCTTCACCGGGTCAATTACGATATATAAAAGCATTATTGGGCGCGTCATCACGTTTGGGTCGGGCATTGGCCGAACTATTCGGTAATCTGGTAAAATTGTGCGTTGGATCACCAATTCGTCAGCGTCGCGGACAGAATTTCCCACCAAATCCCGGCTTCACTAGCGCCGAATCCAAGGATATTGCACGCGTTCTTAGCTACATTCTAGTTGATGGATTCTCATATGATAAGCTTTTACCATCGCCGATACCAAAATTGAAATTGACTTTCCTAATATGTTCGGTCGGTTTTACCGGGCCAATGCTATTTGATGAGAAACGATACGCCTTCCATTTAATGTTGCACAAATTCGTTGAAGAGGGTGGCCTAGAGGCGTTCTTTGAGATGTTCCATTGGGCGTTAACATCCGGCCATACAACAACAATGGAGGCGGCACTAGAGAATCACACATTCCCGGATGGTACCGGTGAATTTCTCGATGCTTGGCTAATGTTATTAGAAAAGATGGTGAATCCGAAAGCGATTCTCGAATCACCGCATGTGATTAACTCCAGATTAACGGCTCGTAGTGTTATGATAAAGGGTGATTTTGATTCGATACTATATTTGGTAAATATCCATCGTTTGGCATTTGAGGCGGTCACACAGATATGGGGTATGAAACCGTTACCAACATACGGTGTCCGTATGAGTGAATCAATGATGTCGATTCTAAAGCATATCCTAAAGGGCGAAAAGATAATTAAGGAGAAATACAAGAAACAGATCGCCGAAGTGAATGAAACGACCACATTTGATGTTTTCAATTTAACCGATAAGGATGTAACCGTACGATCACAATCACCGCCATTGGTTAATCAGGAGCATTTGAAACAATTAATGGATATGGGATTCTCAAAAGAGCATGTAACGGAAGCTTTATTACATACCGCTTCAGCGGAACAGGCAACCGAATATCTATTGAATCATCCACCGCCTCCGCCATTACCGCCACCACCGGAAATTGGTGGTGGTGGAACATCAGGCACGGGGGGTGTTACTCGAATGGATGTGGATGGCACCGGTGGTGATGATAGAGAATCAGCGGCGGGGCCAAGTAAAAAATATCAACGTCCGCCAACAAGAAAATACATATTAACCAATCAACCACCAATTAGTAATGAAGTTTTTCTACAATTCAGCGATACCGCTATCGATAAATGTCTGTATTTGATGGATCAGCTACCAGAGACAGTGAATAAAGGTACCGAACTAATAGCGATACTATTCCGACGTAATAGACCACAATGGAAGATAAAAGTCCTAACAAATATCGTTAAGGATATGACAAAGTGCTTGTTAACGGTCCGTCAGGGTTTAAAGAATAACGATCATACGATAATCGATAGTATCTATTTTGGCGAAGCGGCATGTAAATTCCATGTACGTTTGCATATCTATTGTCTATTTTTAGATGAGACATTCCCGGAGGTACGAATACCGGCTATACAAACCCTTAAAGAGGAATCCTGTGTACCGGACTTTATACATTTACTATTAGAAACTGAACGTACATTAACGAAACGTCAAGGATTCGGCGGTACACCAAAATGGTTAACACAATTGATCATATTTTTGGATTTATATGAGAAAGTTGCTGTATATACACGCCGTAAATATGAAATGCATCGGGTAACGACACGCATTTGGAAATGGTATGATGTGGCATCCGGCAAATGGAATGCCTATTCAATGTCAAATAATAAAATCATTAATGTGGCATATTGGACGGGTGAACCATCTGTACGGATAACATGCGGACGTCAGCGTTACGCTATCAATTTTAATTGTATGTCGCAAGTGAATGAGGAAACAGGTAATCATAGGCCGGTAATATTGGCACTTAGGGCAACCGAAAGCCGTAGCGTGCCCAATACCGTGGCCAGTAACGTGCCGAGTAGCGCGGTCAGTAACGTGCCGAGTAGCGTGACTAGTAGCGTGACTAGTAGTATTACGCCAGTACCTAGTTCACTGATCACACCGATAACAACACCCAGTTCGATCAATTCTAACCATTCTGGTACTAGTACAATACATTCGGTATCGCCAGGTGGTCCCAGTATCGCCGCCGCCCCTGTCACCGTCACTGGAGGTGCTACAGAATTACCTACATCAAATGGTGAGTTATTCTAATAAATCACAAATACGTTCAATACTCACTATATTTCCGTTTGTTTTTTTTTTTTTTTGTTAGTCTCAGCAGTACACACTCATCCGTCGCCGTCATCTAGCAGGCAGTATGTGTTCCCATTTGGGAATCCATCAACATCAGTGCAAAACTTTGGCATTGGCCAGGATGCGGGTAAGTTGTATTTTTTTGTTTTTTTGTTTTTGACAAAGCTACACTTGTATACAACGCAAAAACTGGCTGCCCCTAAATTATATCACGATTCGCAATCGTTTTGCGACTATTCGGAGCGCTTTTGAATATCTTGACAATCTTTTTTCGATCGCATCTTCAAGAATTATGGAACTTTCTTCCTTACCCTTGGAGCACAATGAACGCAACCAAGCCGCAACTAAGGACGCTTCGAACTGTCACGCAACGCAGTTCAGGAGCGGTTGGACCACAATAGAAACGTCGTCTGTTGCGTTGTGAGACGAACACAGAATGTTATTGCACTAAGGCCATCAATTTTTCCACGAACGACATTTCCCCAACCTCACTATATGAACTGTCAACGCAGACTTTGAACTTTAAGGCACTTGGCACACCGAATGCGAATTCGCACCGCATAGCGAAAAAGTTCAAACTTTTCAAGCCATCTTATATTGTATGTAATCTACATGAGTTCTAACTTTGCGGAGACTGCAATTTTGGGGAGACCGCATTGTTGCGTAATACAAAATTAGAGCTCATGTAGATGACATATGACATAAGATCGCGTGGTAAACTTGAACTTTTTCGCAATGCGGTGCAAATTCGGTGTGCCAAGTGCCTATCGCAACAAAAGTTCAAAGTTTGGCAACTTTTGCGTCGATGGTTGCGTTCAATGCGTTCACTGTGCTCACTCAAAAGCATTTCTGTGAAATAATGTTTGGATGCGTGATGGTTGCGGTCATTGTGCTCCAAGGGTTAATCGCTTTTCACTTAACCTATGGCCAGTCTTTGGTGTGAGAGAAACTTGCAATTTTAGTGTATGTATGTTTTTGTTTTTTTTTGTAAATAGCATCACCACCATCCTCTCGTCTTTTGACAAGCGCCAATTCCACGACACCCGTACGCATTTCGCCATCTATTGGTGGAGGACCATCAGCGGCCAATGCCAGCCCCTTAAGAGCAACAGCAACAACATACCCAAGAACGCCAATAGCCGGCGTTAGTGGCGCCTCGTCCACATCACAAACTCGTGCTGACTCGAATGCACGATGTTCAAATGAACCGCCTGTAACTGTTGAGAATTCCGCGCATGATTGTGATTCCCTAAATCACATAGCGGGTCTCGATGAATTCGACACTGGCGAAATTGTAGCCACTTGTGTCCGCCTAATGAAGCCAAAGATAAACATCGAACGTGATACGCTGCATGCGCTCATGAAGCTGTGCGTTCGCCTAACAAAGACTTTCGACAATGCGGAAATATTCGCACGTGAAGGCGGCATCCGACTATTATTGAATATGCGTTTGGCATGCGGCTTTATTGGATTCCCGGCCCTATCAATTCTACTTATTCGACATGTTCTCGAGGAACCGAAAACTCTGGCACTAGCTATGGAACGTGTAATTGCCGCTAAAACTATACAAACAATACCGCCCGGCTATCGTGATTTGATATTCCTATTGCGTCAGATGAGTTCGGCGGTGTCACGTGATCCCAAAACATTCAAAGAGGTCGCCCAATCAATTCTACGCATTGATATCAGTGTATTGAGACGAAATCCGGTCAATGAAGACAATCGATTGTTGTTAAAATGCGTAGAAAATTCGCGACCACGTGAGGCGATGGAGGAGAGCGTTTCAATACAAGTTGTCCATGATCTTCTAAATGCTCTGATAATACCGTGTGTTCATTTATTACCGCAAGGTGCGGCACAACAATCGGCGAGCGGCACCGGTGGTGGTAGTGGATCCCAGACGAATGAGAAACCAATAATGAAACATCATCATCCGGTACAGGCGCCGACCCATAGGGACACGCCATTGCAATCATCATCGTCACCATTTAATTTCAATTCACCAATGAATGTGACGTCATTTTCACAGACAATCACCGGATCGGATCATTCACCGACTAGTCCATTTCTACAAATTGATAATTTAGGTGTATCGGAGACTGTTGCACCACGTTCGATAACGGCACCGACACGCCGACGTGTATACACATCGATCCGTGCGGGCTCTGGTGGTGGCACCAGTGATGGTGGTACGGCTAGTGGTCCGGGTACCACCGGTGGTATCGGTAGCAATTTTTATGGCGCTGGTTTGAATTATGGTGATGTTACCAAGCAGAATGAGAAAGATGAACAATGCTGTGGATGGCATATACCATGCGCGACACATGAACATGATAAACCGTTATTGCCACGAGCGACCATCTTGAAATTTTTAGCCGATGCTGTGCGTTCGTATCAGACACTCGCACCGTTAATCACTAATCATATGTACAAAACGGGCTCTAGCCCACTTATCACTAAAAACACATCTGCCTTGTCATTTATATTGGATAAACTGTTACCGATTACGGAGCGTACAGCCGATCGTGAACTTAGTACAATGTCACGCGTACTAATCGCCTCATTGGCGGCATGTTCAGAACAAACGGATGTACAATATGCCGTCATATCGGAAGTGAAATCGGCGATAGTACGGGCCCTAGCTATGCCCGAATCGGCTGAGAAACATTCACAATTACAAATTATCGTCGGTCTAATACCGACAATGCTTGAGAATTGTCCACCAGAGAATTCATCGCCATTGAAATGGCATCATATGCAGCCAAGACGTAATGATATATTTTATATAATGGTACGCAAGGGTCTAATTACAGAATTAGCAAAATTAACCCAATATTTGGATCTATCAAGTCCGCATACAATCGCAACGGCAAATGCCGCTTTAAAGCCATTAGAGACATTGTTGCGTATGACCAATCAGCCTGGTTCAGTGCCTTTAACCTCGAAAAATAAGAAAACCCAATCGTCATCGACGGTAACATCGGTTCGACGGACTTCGTTCCAAGATGACCAATCGACCGCTGCAGATGGTGGTCTCGGTGATGCTAGCTCTGATATTTTGCCCGGGCCAAGTGGCGCCAATAATGGATCCGGTCCAGGTGCCGGTGGTACAAATTCAACGGGTGCCGGGCAAAGTGGTAGTAATGCCATGAATTTGCGTTCCGGACCACTTATTATGAATATTGACGAAGAGATCGTTCCACTTGGTCCGATCAATGCCAATCAGGATATATCAGCGGGCGGCGGAAATCTTGGCCATGCATCTGATGGCACACAAGTAAGCAAGCACTTCAGATTTTAGTTTTTCTTTCTTTGTTCTAGGCTAACGAAAATATTTTTTTTGTCTTTAGGTAAACTTAGAAGACATTATGGACCTTGATCAGCTGTTAGAACGCGTCTCAAATTTCGAAAATGAAGTGGAAATTGATCAGGCGTCAACACCTATTACGGATATGACCGGAACACGACATATTTTAGATGATTTCAATCCACGTGAAGTCGTATTGGAAACTAGTAGCGAATCCGCTGACACCGATTCGAATGGATCGGAGAATGATGAACGTGAAATGGATGATGACGGTTTGTTCATTACAATTGGATGCTATTTGGAGTGGGTCAGGAGTGGTCTTCCGTAACTTGTTTCGAGTTAGAAGAAAAAGTGGTATTCACTGTCTTTGTTCCGATCAAGATAAATGACAGGGCGAAACAGATCGCGAATACTTATTGTTCTTCTAACTCGAAACAAACGCTTGAAACAAGTTACGGAACACCACTCCAGGTTTTTTTCTTTCTTACATTCTGTGTTATCTGTTTACAGAGGAAAATGAAGAAGAAGGGGAAGATCGAAGTGAAATCGATGTCGACGAAGAAACACGACAATTCATTGAGATCTACGATCATGTGTATGGACGCCATTTGTCACCGAGTATTCCGGAACTGGAACGCGACACCGACGACATTTTAATGATACGTTATCCAGGTAGAAAATCGTTGAACTTAATTTTTTGTCCATAAAATATTTGTACGGTTTTGATTAATTCGTCGCGTCAATTCGGAAATGGTTTTTTTTTATATTAGGCGCGTTTTTTTATTCGCCTACTATTAGGCGCATTTTTTTATTCGCCTACTATTAGGCGCGTTTTTTTATTCGCCTACTATTAGGCGGGTTTTTTTATTCGCCTAATAGTAGGCGCGTTTTTTTATTCGCCTAAGAGTAGGCAATGAGAGAAATTGATGGCGCGTATGACAAAAAAAAAGTCGATATATCCGATTCCCCATTTGTGATGTGATAGAGGGGGGGTTGGGATGTCCTTGGTCTTTTCAATTCACCCATACAATCATTTTATATATGCTGTGGACAGCTGGCTCTCCCCAGGTCTCCATTAACGATATTTTATCCCGAGAAATATCGCACCGGAATGAGATTTATTTCAATATTTCATGGAATTTCATTTCTTCGCATGTTAAATAAAACAACGCGTCACAGTTATTGGAATGTATTAGAAACGAAGAAAAGCAGGCGAAAAGAAAAACCTCTTAATGCTATATTCTCTTCCAAAGCCCTTTTGTGGGCCAGATACTCGATTCTCTAGCAAATCGCAACTTGCTAGCTAGCAAAAATGGCGGGTTTTATCGCAAATTCTTCGTTGATTTATTCCTTGCTTGCCAGATAAAATTGATCGAGTATGCCATTTCTTGCTATTCAGCAAAAAATCATTGCTTGCTTGCTTGCTAGGGTATCGAGTATCTGGCCCTGTATCGTATTGCTTGTAAAAATTAGTTATTTTCGCAACTACTTGTCGGGAGAATTTAGATTCCGCCATCTTGAATCGGGAAATTCCATGAAATTTTGCAATTGCTAGATTTCATGAAATTTATCTCTGAGATTTTTTATCACCGTCAACTCGAGCTCTCAAAAATTTCGACGATGAAAAATCCCAAGTGGAGACACGGCGTCTATCACTTCGTTTTTTTAAGTAATTCGAGTCGTAAAATTTGTAAACAAAAAAAAATTCCCATAAAAGGCCGCACCGGAGCCGGTGGTAATCCATCGACTGATCAGAATAACGCCGGTTCTAATGCCGATCCTAATACAAGTGAGACTACCGCATCGCCCGGTTCAACAGTATCATCGGCGGTTAGAGGGCGGCCACCGGAGTCCATTGCCAGCAGCAGTGAGATTTCATCGATACGTGAACTACCCACGCTGGATAGTGACGGTGCAACAATTCGAACAATTAGTGAAACTCCTGGCACTTCGTCGGTAAATTCGAGTGGAGGACGTCAACTTAGTAGTGGTAAGTTTGGATTTGGTTTTTAGATAGCAAACTGCTTAAAATTAGTAGAATTAAAGTTTTCTTTTCTTACAATCCCCTCATTCTTTGAAGAAAAATATGCCCTTGAGACGCAACGCAAATCTTACTTTGTGTTCTGTTCGATGTGAATAGTGACCGTAATAAGAACAACGCTTTTGATGCAATCCCTGCAAAAATGAATCAAACTTCCTGCAAAAATTCCCTCTTTGTACCAAAACACACACCCTCCCCCCCCTTTTTCCTCCTCGAGCTTTTTCTTCTCAAACCAACCAACAAAGGCTTTTTTTTGAATTGCCTTGAATACTTTGAAATTCTTTCTGTCCGGCAAAATTTATGCCCTCCAACCATATGTGAACTGTTCAACCGATCTTAATAGCTAACTTATGGCCTTCTTCAATCCCGTTTAGGACAATTATCATCTCCCAGGACTCCCAGGACTCCCATTCAACTACAATCAGTGGCCGCTGGAAATTCGTACGCAGTGGCTGCCGGCGTAGCCGGTATAACATCGACATCATCGAGCAGTAGCAGCATGGGCCTTACGCCCCCACAGAATCACAATCAGGCCAGTGGTGGTGGCGCCGGCGGCGGCGAGCCCGGAAGCGGTAGTAGCAGTGGAAGCAGCAATGCTGGTAGTGTAGCTACACCGAATCTTCAACATATTGGGGCAGTACTTGAAGTGCTCAGCAGTTCAAGTTCTGGTAGCCCAGAAGCTCAGCGTCTCGTTGCTTTATCACGAAGAATCCGCCAGCGACGCTATCAGTTGCTTAATTTGAATTCTAGAAATACGCCCGTTATCTTACAGCAATTGCTCGGACCCGGCAGTTCGGGGACATCACGACGAACAGCCGCTAATAATGCGAACGGTGGAAATGGTGCGAACGCCGGTGGGCCAAGCGGAATTGGTAATGGTGGCGCCAATGTCGGGGCAAATAATGATGATCAGGACGATATGGTAATCCCGCCAATAACACCAAATATCGGCCGTCCGGTGTCTGCGAATCTCAATGCATTTCGTGATGCTACACGTGTTGTTCTAATGGACAATGCATTTGGAATATTCTCGAATACCGATGAGGGATCCATAGATTTGGTCGATCAAGCGGGCTATCTATTTGGTCGGACATTAGCTGCAACCCTATCCAGTACACCAACAGCACTTCATTGGTGGCTAGAGGAAGCCAAGGCTTTGGGACTCGAATCCCAATCAGATATCTGTATAACTGTTGCCAATGAATTGATACCAGAATTAGAGATGCAAAAAGGTTTGGAGTTGGCTAAGCTGCGTGCCAAGAAAAAGAAACGACAGGCTGATGAGGAGGCCAGAAATGTTACGGATCCGACAGGGAAATCATCAACAGATGAGTCAAAGCCAGCCGAAGCTACTGACGCTACTGGCGGATCAGCAACAGCAACCGCAGCAGCAGCAGGTGCTGCTAGCTTAGGACAAGTGATGGAAATAAATGAAGGTCTGGAACAACAGACAGTCGATGATAATGCCAGAAATTTTGTGATTGGAATGGACACCGGTGAATCGGCGAGTGGAACAAATTCCGATACACCTGCTAACACATCTGATGAAATTGTACCGGAAACGGATCTTTCTGAAGATGAATTCGAACAGCCGATACGGATCGGAACACCACAAATTGGTACGATAGATCAGAGAAGTCCAAGTCATGCTAATCGACAGCCAGCTACAAGCGTTGCACAGGACCAGCAGCAGCAGCAACAAGACGAGGAGCCACAGCAATCGCTACAGCAACAGGATACATCGAATTCACGTAACGAGACGAATCGTTCATTCTATATGCGAACGTATGCCCATTTGGCCGATCATATGTTCTCAGCGGAGCTAAACGATATGGCGGACGCCGGTCTAATAACATTGAATGCTGGCGGTGAAGTTTTAACAGATTCCGAAGATATTTACAATCCGCTTACGCAGCGTAACACTGGTAATAATCAACCGAATGAGACGATGTCGGGCGGTTCATCGGATCTATTCAGCGATTTTGAAACGGAAGAACGTTGCCGGACACCAAGTTTGCAATATTCGCCGATGGAACCGTTGGAGGAGATCGATGACAATAACGTTGTCATTATCGATGATGAGGACGAGGAGGATGACGAAGAGGATGAAGACGACGAGGAAGATGACGATGAGGAAGATGAGGATGACGATGATGATGACGAAGAGGATGAAGTGGAAGAGGATGACGAAATGAATTACAATTCGCAGGAGTCTAGCGAGGGTGGCGAAGAGGATGTATTCAATCGTCAAAATGATGAACAGCCGCATCGATGCCGTCGAACGAATCGTCGACGTGTACCGTCAATAGTACAGCGCGTGAATCCATCCAATCAAGGTGGTAGTATCGGTCCGGCCGCTCAGAATATCGCAAGTCCTCGACAGCAACCGGAAAATCCATCATCACCGGGATCTGTTGTCTCAGTTGATTCAACATCGACGTCACAACGTCAGACATCTTCGCCGATGCAACAGCAATCACAAAGATATCAAGATTATGTCGTAAATATGGATACCGATGACGAAGATACAGATATATTCCCACAGTTAAGATTACAACGGAATAATACCGCCTCGAATTCAAGGCGTGGAGAGATTGCCACAGCTACACAGGCAGTCGCCGCTGGCGCAACGGAGATTAATAGAAGCAACACTCCAAGTCCAGCGAATAACTCTAGTTTACCTCAACAGCGACAACAACGGAGACTTTCAAATGCTGATATCGCTGCGGCTGTATTGACTCCATTACCAATCGAGGATGATGAAGACGAAGAAGATTTGGTCGATGTTCTAGATATTCTTGTAAGTATTATATGAGTTTTTAATATTATCGATAGTGATTCACATTAATCGTAATTTCAGAGCTCCAGAGTTCAATCGAACCGTGCAGGCGATCGTAACGAGACTACTACAGCGGTTGTACAAGACAGCAGTAATACTAGCATTGAAGAATCATTAGCAGCAACACAGAATCGTACCAATGAAACGTACGAGGAGGGCGCCATCGGTGGATTCGCATTACCATCATCATCATCATCAGGTAATCATATTTAATGCTTAGATCAGACATGGCTACTTTCGGTGCGCTGCACAAAGAAAAACTGTAAATTTTTGTAGCCGCACAGCGAATGTAGTACCCATGTATGATGGAGGGATAAATTTTTAAACGGTTATCATTACAATAAATTGTGTTTTAATTTCTAGTACAAAACAGTGCTACCGTAACAGCGGCAAGTACTGTGTTGGATGCTGCCTCATCCCCAGCCGATCAACCACAGCGACAAACACCACATTCAAGCGTCTCGGATACATCCACCATTACGGTAGAGGAAAATGAGACCGTTCGTAGTGAATTGGGTGATCTTGATGTTCCAGAAGGTGTCGATCCGTCATTTTTAGCCGCGCTACCGCAGGAAATGCGCGAAGAGGTGATAGCCGAACATTTGCGTGTTCAACGGCTCCGTCAGCGTGCCCAACAGAACGCCATACAAATTGAGCATGCGTCCATAGCCGAAGTGAATCCAGAGTTCTTGGCCGCCTTACCACCCAATATTCAGGAGGAGGTGCTCGCCCAACAGCGAATCGAACAGCAGCGACAAGCAGCTGCAGCAGCCAATCCAAATGATCCAGTCGATGCCGCCGCATTCTTTCAAAATTTACAGCCGTCACTACGGCAAGCGGTAAGTGTTGCTTGTATCCAAGCGGTAAGTATTGACAGTGAATCTTATTAGCTTCGAAAAATCCTTTCAAATTCAATGATTTCGGTATATAATCTAGATTCTCACGGACATGGAAGATTCTCAAATCTCAGTCCTGCCACCCGATTTAGCCGCCGAAGCTCAGAATCTTCGCCGCGATTGGGAAAGCCGAAACAGACAAATGGTGCAAGAGCGTCTTCTGAATCAAATTGGCTCAACAACAGCGAATCTTTCATCCGTTTTGCGTTATCGAAGTAAGCGAACACATCCTTAAATACGAAAGTATATTGCAATAAAAAAAATCTCTTTTTTTTTTGTTAAGGTCGTGCCCCTGGCTCGCGTTTCCAAGGACAAAACATAATGCGCCCACGCTGGTCAAATTGGCATATAAACGGCGGCCCAGCCGAAGGTAGCAATCCATCATTAATGACGCTTATGGAACGTCAAGGGTGTCCTCTACTTGACCATGAGGCGCTCACATCACTCTTGATCCTACTGTTTATCGATGAGCCAAAGTTTAATACATTGCGTTTGCATCGTGTAATTCGAAATTTATGCTGTCATGTACCAACCCGTGAATGGATCATTAAAGCATTATTATCGATTGTTGAACGGAGCAATATTCATACAGCGATTACATCATCAACGATTGCGACACGACCGAAATGGCTAAATATCCGTTTGGATGCGGCATTAGGGACACGCGCCAATGTTTTCGTAATTAAGAAAGTACCAAAACTTGCGGCTACGGTGTCTACAAGTACTAGCAGTAGCAATAGCGGCTGTTCAAGCGATCAAGAAGAGTATGTGGTTTCGATTCATCCTCAAGCTTCACAAATCGTCTGCAAGCATACACTCGATTTGCTAATAACATTGGCCAAGAGTTTCCCAAAGAATTTCTTGCCGGGCAAGAAACCGCCATCAATGTCTTCTAGTGCTAGCCAACCTCCGCCAACGACATCTCCGCCACCACCGCCTCCACCGCCGACGCCACCACCACCTCCACCACCTCCGCCACCACCACCGTTAGAACCCGAACCGGCCGCAGGCGAAGCAACCATTTTGCATACAACAACAACCACAACAAGAACGACGACGACGACGCCGCCTTCATCGTCATCGTCATCGTCAACAACATCGACAGCTACAATTGGTGACGGTTCGGCATCAGCTGTTCCATCAACATCTGGTTGGTCCTCAGCATCGGCATCATCTGCTTGTGGCGTCACTGATATATCCTC